>SMDT01003079.1:0-293012 GCA_005392925.1 Aquilaria sinensis | reverse complement strand
TTCTGATGTCTGACCTTAGGGCTTTGACAAATCTTTTGGCCTTTAACTCCTCCAGTCCATGATACTAAGGAGCATACCTCACCAACTGATTGAATTTGTGCTCATACTCTAAGACACTGAGGTTGTCCTGCCTTAAAGCATCAAATTCAGCTTGCTTCATATCCTTGATCGCATCACTGATGTACTGCTCTTGAAACAGTTGAGTGAACTCCGGCCAGCTCATCTCAATATCTCTTCCTAGTCTTTTGCTCTTCTGGACAACATACCTATCTCTGGTGTTCCTCTACAATATCTCTACACTGCCTACCAGATTGTAGTTAGCTAGTGACACTCTCTTGGTGGAGCTGAGTGGCATCCTCTCAAACATTTTTTCAATGAAGATTAACCACTCCTTAGCTCTCTCTGGCCCAGCTCTTCCATCAAACTATGGAGGTGTTAGGCCTTGGAACCTCTCCAACAATCTGATTTCATCTAGGCCTTCTAGATCCTTTGACGTATGTCTCCCAGATCTGTGAGAGCCCTCTGTATGGTGATGCTCTCAATGATCTCTATGTCTTGCCTTACCTTTTATCTCAAGATCTTCCTCAATCTCATTCCTAGTAGAGGAATGGTCATAGACTGAGGGATTGGTCCTGGACACCTGACCAATCTCAAATCTTACTCTTCTGCCTCTCAGATTTTTCCTATCCTCATCTTCCTCCTCAATGGTCTCATCATTTGTGTCTTCTATTGTTACCCACTCCGGGGTAGTCCAGTTATGGTGCCAAAACTGTGCATTTAAACTCCCAGGATTGGTGTGTCCTATAAGTCACCAGAATAACACCCCTAGTGTGCATACCCAAGTGACCCTCTTGAGCATTATGCAAATACATGCATATTGGTCTAACCATAACACACATATTTACATTTATGCACACTATGGCAGCTAAGAAGGAAAACACAAGCACAAGTCATTGTTTTGGCTTCCACACATTAGGCAATCTTGTTAAGTTCTAGTGACCAGCCTCTACACCTGTAACTTCCATGAATAAACTGTATCATTATAGCCATGACCCCCAATTTTCTTTGCTCCATTATCAAGTAAAGACTTAGAGGAAACCAAGGAATTTTGTTTTACATCAATAGCCCACCTATGGACCAAGTTATGGATTTGTTAAGTTGGTTACAAAATTCTGACCAAATGAACAGTAACTTAGCCAACTTTACAACATCATATCTTTGGCTACAAGGATCCAAATTCAGAAATTCCAAATTCTACACAGGGAGATATAGAACTTTAAGTGCAGAGTCAAAATTCTGGTCACTTTATGAACATTTTGCCTATACAAAATTTCATAAGTGTGCAAACACTTCATTCACAAGGGGAAATCCCTTCAAGGCTATGCCATATATGTCCATTACACATAGGAAATACATTCCCTTTCATTTAAGAACTTTATGTTGCCAAAACAGAATTTACAAGTAAACAACCCATCATTCATACTTAGGCAGCTTTGCACCACATCACTTACATAGCCAAAACATTACTCAAATGTTCACATACTTGTCTCATTTTTCATACAATACATGTACATACATACATGCACTACACAATGGTCTTAACTCAGCTAAATATGCACCCTAAGTTACAAGAGTGCCTGAAATGAAATGGACTCCAGAAACAGGATGCTGGACAGCTGCTGCACAACAGACTAAGTACAACAATTTAAAATACCAAATGTGCTCCTAAAATCAGCAAACATTCCAGATCACAACTAGAAATATGGAAGTTCATGTACCTAAAATTTCAGATTAAAACTCAAACTACAAAGGTTAGTTTGATGGTGATCTTTCAGCTGGACCTGAAATGATAGAATTGAGAGGAGTAAGTTTCATTGAGAAACTTAGTAAGGGTAACACTTGGTTTCTTAAGGTAATGTGATCCTCATTAAAACCTGAATCCAAAGACACTAAAATAAAAAAACCACAATGCATATATACAAGGTATAGCAACCAAATGCAGCATCCATTCACAACAAACAAACACATGAAACGTAGCAACAACGATAACCATAGGTTAGTCTGTAAAACATGCAATAAACTTAAATAAATCACTATGGTAGCCTTCCTCAAGCTAATGCTTGGCCTTCGCAAGATTTTAACAGTAGTTAGTACTAACTTTGGGCTCTAGAAACCCTCACTTTACTGCCATCTTTGTGTACTTCACACTAGGTCACAAAACCTTCAATAAGTGCACTTCCCTCACTAAGCTTGGTTCATCAAGCTCATGTTTCTCTTCCAAGCTGAGCCCTAGATCCATGGATGTTTGAAAATTGCAGAAAATAGTCCATGAGAGCAAGAGAACCCTTACCTTGAGTGTATGCTGAAATAGGACCTTGATCTTAGGTGCACCCAAGTCTTAGCACCACATAGCTTCCAATTGCCCTTTCTTGCTTTCTTTTGCCTTTAATTTTAATCTTCGAGGTATGGTGGCTATGGAAGAAGTGTGGGGGTGGAGATGCTGCATTTTTTCTACTGGAAGAGACCAAATGTGGGAGATAAAGACAAAGATAACCACTTATAAAGACTTTAGTGCACAAAACACACTTAATAGCCTTAATTAAGCTTTATGTCATTTTCCTTGCTACAAGACCATGGTTTCTTAGTCTTAATTTCTTGGCCCACATTTGACTTTCTTGCCATGCTTTGGCCAGCCATCCCTTGAGGGGGATAAGTGATTTGGCCACTTAAATGGCCTTAAATGAGCTTAAGGGCACAAAAGACACTTAACAAGCTTAACCTTGCTTTATGTCATTTTCCTTACTCATTAATTATGGTCTCTTTGTCTTAAACTCATTGGTACAAATGTGCCCACCATTGTTGACTAATTATCAAGCCTTGGCTGCCTCCCCCATGGTGGGAAAACTCCAAATTGCTCCATTTGACTTAAGTAAAAAACATACACATCATAAGGCTTACACTAGGACACTTAGGTCCTTTATGCCTTTTTGTGTTTTCTTTGTCTTTAGTTGTCTTCCATGAGCAATTTGGTCCTCCAATAGCACTTTCATACCATTCATATCCTTCTCATAACTCTCCAAATCTCTTTCTTGAGAGTTTTACAATTGAGTACCTGAGTTTCCAAAATCTTACAAAAAAGTCCATAGGTTGCTTGACAAACAAGCAATCCTTAAGGCTTTTCTTGAGGGCCAAGTTACCAACTTGGAACACTTTTAAGGAGGTGTTGATCATGCCTTTTACCCCCCACACTTCAATCACTATGGTGAGAATTACACAATATAATGGTTTTTAGCTATTATGACACACTTGTAATTCTCCCATTTTTGTGAGGTGGTAACATCTATGCTTCCAGAATGAAAACATATTTAGATGTGTTCCTAGTATCCTCTTCTAGTTGTTGTTGTGCATCCGGAACTGGTTCTGTTGGAGCTACTTGGACTACTTGCTGTTGTGCTTGAATCAGCCATACTAAGTTTTCATTGATTAGAGCTAAGTTCCTTTAGTGAATGCTCTAACCAAACCTATGGCACTTCAGGGTTTAGTGCCCCCTGTTGGCCCTGAACTCCCTTTATTCTGTCCATTTCTTTGTTGGCCAGATTCAGTAGTGAAGCCTTTGGGGTGCTTCCCTTGTCCTTGTGCCAACCATTTTTACTTTCTGATTTGATGATTCATCATAGATCACATATAAAGATCATAGGTATTTCAATGCCACCCGTACTTAACACTAGCAGCTGACCACCCCATTGAGTTCATGTATGTAGCTAGGATGATGCACACTAGCTATATGCTATGTTCACAAGTACAAACCATGCTCTATCTAATACCAAATCTATTACCCACTCCAAGGTAGTCCAGTTATGGTGCCAAAATTGTGCATTTAAAATTGTCAGGATTGGTATGTTCTGTAGGCCATTAGAACAATACCCTTAGTGTGCATACCCAAGTGGCCCTTTTGGGCACTATGTAAATGCATGCATATTGGTCCAACCATTACACACATATTCACATTTTATGCACACCATGGCAAAAAGGTAGGAAAACACAATAATAAGTCTTAATCTTGGCAACCACACATTACACAATCTTATTAAGTGTAAGTGACCAGCTACTGCACTTGAAACTTATTCCAAACAAATGTATTAATTTAGCCATGTAACCCCCTATTTTCCTTGCTTCATTATCAAGTAGAGTCCTTAAGAAAATGAAGGAATTTTGTTTTACATCAATAGCCCACCTATGGACCAAGTTATGGATTTTTCAAGTTGGTTACAAAATTCTGACCAAATGAATAGTAACATAGCCAACTATGCAATGTCATATATTTGGCTACAGAGCTCCTGGAAATTTAGAAATTCTAAATCCTAGTTCAACCTATAGATGTGCTCTATGACACGGCCCTCCTTGGCCCCTGCCCAGGTGTTACCACCCCACAAAATGGGAGAATTACAAGTGTGTCATAATGGCTAAAAACCATTATATTGTGTAATTCTCACCATAGTGATTGTAGTGTGGGGGGTAAAAGGTATGATCAACACCACCTTAAAAGTGTTCCAAGTTGGTAACTTGGTCTCCAAGAAAACCCTTAAGGATTGCTTGTTTGTCAACCAACCTATGGACTTTTTTGTAAGATTTTGGAAAATCAGGTACTCAATTGCAAAACTTTCACAAAAGAGATTTGGAGAGTTATGGGAAGGATATGAATGGTATGAAAGTGCTATTGGAGGACCAAATTGCTTATGGAAGAGAACTAAGGACAAAGGAAACACAAAAAGCCATAAAGGACCTAAGTGTTCTAATGTAGGCCTTAAGATGTGTATGTTTATGACTTAAGTCAAATGGAAGTTTTGTGGGGTTATCCCACATAAGGAGGGCTGCTAAAGGAAGATAAGGATGGTCAAATGTGGGCCAAGAGATTAAGAATAAGAAACCATAGTCTTGTAGCAAGGAAAATGACATAAGACAAGGTTAAGACTACTTAAGTGTGTTTAGTGTACTTTTGACTATTTAAGTAGTCAAGACCACCTTTGCTCTCTAAATTTCGGCCTCCACCAGCAAAAAGAAAGCCAGCCCTCTCCTCCACACTTCCTCCATAGCCACCATACCTTCAAACTCAAAATTGATTGAAATTGAAGTCAAGGAAGCACAATTGGAAGCTATTTGGTGCTATTGCTTGAGTGCACCTAGGATCAAGCTCCAATTTCAGCATACCCATCAAGGTAAGGGTTCTCTTGCTCTCATGGGTTGTTTTCTGTATTTTCAAACATCCATGGAGCTAGGGCTAAGCTTGGAAGAGAGCCATGTGCTTGATGAACCAAGCTTAGTGAGGGGAGTGCACTTATTGAAGGTTTTGTGACCTAGTGTGAAGTGCACAGTGATGGCAGTGAATTTCTGGGTTTCTAGAGCCCAAAAGTTAGTACTAACTAGTGTTAAAATCCTCCTAAGACCAAGCATTAGCTTGAGGAGGGCTGCCATAGTGATTTGGTTAAGTTTATTGCATGTTTTATGGACTAACCTATGGTATATGTTGCTGCCACATTTCATGTGTTTGTTGTTTGTGTTTGGCTGCTGCATTTGGTTGCTATATCTTGTATATATGCATTGTGGTTTTTGTGTTTTAGTGTCTTTGGATGCAGGTTTTAATGATGGTTACATTGCCTATTGAATCCAAGTGCTACCCTTACTAAGTTTCTCAATGAAACTTACTCCCCTCAATTCTGTCATTTCAGGTCCAGCAGAAAGATCACCTTCAAACTAACCTTTGTGGTTTGAGTTCTGATCTGAAATTTCAGGTACATGAACTTCCATATGTCTAGTTATGATCTGGAAATTTTGGTGATTTTAGGAGCACATTTGGTATTTTTAATGGTGGTACTTACTGTGTTGTGCAGCAGCTGTCCAGCATCCTGTTTTTGGAGTCCATTGTGCCTCAGGACCTCCTGTAACTTAGGGTGCGTATTTAGCTGAGTTAAGACCATATTGTAGTGCATGTATGCATGTACATGTAGTGTATGTAAAATGAGACAAGTATGTGAACATTTGAGTAATGTTTTGGCTATGTAAGTGATGTGGTGCAAAGCTGCCTAAGTGTGAATGATGGGCTGCTTACTTGTAAATTCTGTTTTGGCCACATAAAGTTGTTAAAAGAAAGAGAATGTAATTCCTATGTGTAATGGACATATATGGGATAGCCTTGGAGGGCTTTCCCCTTGTGAATGAAGTGTTTGCATGGTTTGGAAAAATTGTATGGGCAAAATGGTCCAAAAGTTGCCAGAATTTTGACTCTGGACCTAAAGTTTAATATCTCCCTGTGTAGAATGAATCTTGGTATGAAATTTTGACCACACCTAGAGGAAATCTAGAGGGTTAACTGGGATTTGTAATTTCTGGATTTAGAGCCCTGTAGCCAAAGATATGACATTGCAAAATTGGCTGAGTTACTGTTCATTTGGTCAGAATTTTGTAACCAACTTAAAAAATCCATAACTTGGTCCATAGGTGGGCTATTGATGTAAAAAAAAATTCCTTGGTTTTATCTAAGTCTCTACTTGATAATGGAGCAAATAAAACGGGGGGCTATGTGGCTATAATGATACAGTTTATTAGTGGAAGTTACAGGTGCAGTAGCTGGCCACTAGAACTTAACAAGATTGCCTAATGTGTGGAAGCCAAAACTAAGACTTGTGCTAGTGTTTTCCTTCTTTGCTGGCATGGTGTGCATGCAATGTGAATATGTGTGTTATGGTTGGACCAATATGCATGTATTTACATAGTGCCCAAGAGGGCCACTTGGAATCTTTCCTACATGTATGCCTACACTAAGGGTAGTGTTCTGATGGCCTACATTTGGGTAACAAGTTGCACACTAACATTACCAATCCTGGGAGTCTAAATGCACAGTTTTGGCACCATAACTGGACTACCCCGGAGTGGTGGTAACACCAGGAAGCCTGTGAGAGCTGGTCTCACGGTGGTTGTAATTGGCTAGCTGTATATGTGTGCGGATTAAAACTTCATGATACTAGTTGATTAACCTAGAATATGCAGGATGCATGCTCTTCATGCTTTGACTTGGATTAACAAAACCCATAAAACATTAACTTGGCCAAGAGATTTCCATAGAAAATAAGTTCAAACAGCCAAAGCATACAAAATCAACATTTATGTGAGTTTACTACACATAACAACTCTGTGCGAGCATTCATACATAAAGTAGACTAATGCCCTCACCCAAGAGCAACCCTAGAGTCTAGGACTCCTCAAAACATAGACCATGGAGGCAACTAAGAGTACTATATATACAAGCCTCAACTGAGATCTTCTTGAACTAACTCCCACCTTGGATGCAAGTCCCAGTGGCGAGTCTCAAAAGTCCTTGTCCAAGTGCTAATAGGCTCTGCAGCCAAAGGAAGACTCTAGTTAGTACTGTTACTTGACCAACAAGTTACCTATGTAGACTAGAATCATAGGGATTCTCAAGTACAATACCTGTACAAAAGCTACTACCGCGATAACCTTCAGCGGTTACCAGGCCCAACAACTTCAGAATCTTCACAACATAACTAGGGAGTAAGAACATAAACATTCTCAGTAAGGGTCTTCATTGTACCTACAAGAAAATTACTAAGGACTCCACATATGATAACATATGTAACTTCTTATGAGCTCATACAGCTTGAGGGTCTGAAATATATGCATATATAACTAGGTCCTTTGAGACCTCTCATCATCCTGGTCCTTGAACTACAAGGGATAGCCTTGTCCTCTAGCAAGCATAGCTTGCCAACCTAACTAGTGATAAATCACAAGTTGAACCTCTTCCTTATTATGTCATACAGGGGAATTATGGTGGGACTATTGTAGACTAGGCCATAAAGACCTTGTAGACTAGGTGCACTAAGGTTTCACCTTGCAACCTCGTGGCTACTGGCACGGCTAGGTCGCCAAGGGTTCTAAACCTTTCACCCAAGCTAGTGATGCCTAGTTGTGATCTCTTGTAAACTAGTTTTCTTGCTTCTGGCACAAGTAACCATAAAACCTTACAAAACTCAAGAAAACTCCTAGGTCTTGGAGGACTTTCAGAAGTCTCGGAGTACCCCCAGAATGCTTAGACCCCAAGGTACCCTAAGAACCCCTTAGGTTTCCCTTCGACCCTCCTAACGAAACTTGGAAAATTCTGCCAACTCGCTTGTGGCGACGCGTCGCCACAGTTGATGATGTTCTGCCAACTTTCTCCTGTATTTACAACGCATCGCCAACTGTGGCGACGCGTCGCCACAGTTGGTGACATTCTGCTAACTCTTTCTAGGATTGGCTACGCATTATGGACTGGAGCATGAAATTGGCGACGCGTTGCCAATCTGCGTTTCTGCAAAATTCTCACGCATTTTGCTGCTATGAACTTTGGACACCTCCCAAACATATCAAACATGCTTGGAATGCCTCCAAACTTTACATACACGTAAAACATGCTGCATAGATCATAGCCAACTATCACAAGCCAATCTATAATGCCTTATAACATCATTCCAATCCTTACAAACCTCATAGTCCACCACAATTCAACCATATCCTCTAACTAATGCTATTGCTAGAATCACTTAATTTCTTCAAGCAAACTCATGCCAATAGCATTAATTGAACTTCAAAACATAACTCCCTTACCTTAACTCCGAGTAGCAAGCAAGAATCAAACTCTTTTCCAATCCACTAAGCTCACTAAAGTAGCACCTAAGTTCCAAGCAAAACATAGGCTCCAAGCATCAAATTTTCATTTCCTAACCAAAACCCAAGCTCCTAACCAACCAATAAACATGAATTCAATCAAGAACACATTGGTTACCTCGTACTAAAAACAAGGGATGGGAGAACACATGCCTTCAAGCTCCAAAACCATGGTTTAACACTTGAAATGGGCTCCCAATGGTCTATATACCTTTGATGGCTTCTCTTTGCACCAAGAAACTTGGATTTCAAGGTCAATTGGAAGGCAAAATGAGGGTGGGAAGGATGAACTCGAAATTGTGGCAGCCATCCCTCACTTTCCCTTCTTATAACCCTTGTTTACCACAAAAGCCACAAAAGTATTGGACTTAATGCACTTAAGCCCAAATCTTTTGGTAACTTAGGTATTCTTGAATAATTCTTATTTATTTCTTCAAGTTTAGGTTAAGGTTGAAAGTTAAGTTATAAAACTTCATTTTAACCACTCAGGACCAAGCCTGGTTATTCAGGGTAAGGTTGAAAGTTAAGTTATAAAACTTCATTTTAACCACTCGGGACCAAGCCTGGTTATTTAGGATGCAAAATTACCATTTTGCCCCTGAACCTCATTTAGTGCCTTAACTCCCCCGAACTCAGTGAACTTTGATAAACTTTCTTATTCTTGATATGTAAACTTGAATTAGGTTCCAAACTTAATTTAAAACACTTTACCCTCTTCAAGTATGCTTCCCACTAGTAGGGCCATAACATTTTCCCCTCTTTCTAGAATTTGGTCCCCCAAATTCCGCTACAACTCGGGAAAAACACTAGGATATCTTTTCAGTATATCCTACTCCGCTTCCCAAGTAGCTTCCTTTTCACTATGGTTAGACTAAAGGATCTTAACCATTGGAATCCACTTAGTTCAAAGTTTCTTGACTTGCCTATCAAGTATTTGAATGGGCTTCTTTTCATAGGTCAAGTTTTCCTGAATGGGTACCACTGAAGCATTAACTACTTGTCCCGGATCCACTGTGCATTTTCACAGTAAACTAACGTGAAACACGTTATGCACTTGGGATAGGTTAAGTGGTAATGCCAATCGATAAGCAACTTTCCCTATCTTTTCCAATACTTCACAGGGTCTAATGTACTTAGGGGCTAACTTACCCCTTTGCCCAAAATGGCTAACTCCTTTCATGGGCGATACTTTAAGAAGTACTTTGTCCCCAACTTCAAAACTCAAGTCTCTTCTTCTTAAATTTGCATACTTAGTTTGCCGGTCATTGGCGGCCTTAATCCGTTTCTGGATTAACTTGATCTTAACTGTGGTATCAGCTATGATTTCAGGTCCAATAACTACTCTACCTGCAGGGTCTGCCCAACAATGGGGCGTCACACAACGGCTTCCATACAAAGCCTCGTATGGTGCCATACCAATAACAGTTTGATGACTGTTATTATAAGCAAACTCAATGAATGGTAAATGCTGATCCCAATCACCTCTGAAATCAATGGCACATATACGTAACATATCCTCCAAAGTTTGAATTACTCTCTCAGATTGCCCATCAGTCTGAGGATGAAAAGCAGTACTGAGACTAACCTTACTCCCTAATGCTTCTTGGAAAGCATTCCAAAATTGTGACACAAACCGAGGATCTCTATTAGATATAATCTGATCTGGTATACCATGGAGTCTCACAATTTCTTTGAGATACAACTGAGCCAACTTCTCCAATGTATAAGTGATCTTGATAGGTATAAAGTGTGCCGACTTCGTCAACCGATCAACCACTACCCATATAGCATCATGCTGACTTCGGGTATTTGGCAATCCTACCAGAAAATCCATAGTAACGGATCCCCATTTCCTCACTGGAAGAGGTAAACTCTGAAGTGTACCTGCTGGTTTCTGATGTTCAGCTTTAACCATTTGGCATGTTAGACACTTTGCCACATGTCCTGTTACATCTCTTTTCAGTCCTGGCCACCAGAAATGCATCTTCAGATCATGATACATCTTACTAACACCAGGGTGAATATTCAAAGTACTACTATGTGCCTCCTGTAGGACTTGCTACCTAAGTCCTTCCACATTCGGTACATAGAGACGATCTCCATAGTGTAGTATTCCATCCTTGTATTGGAATTCCTTCCTCACAGTACCAAGTTTCACTTCTCCTGAAATTTTCTTCAACAATGGATCTTTCATCTGAGCTTCCTTAACTCTAGCTAACCAAGCTGATTGTATTTCCAGAACGTAGACTAGGGATTTCTCTTGGTTTTGCCAAAACTCATGCAACACTAAAAAACAATCCCTCAACACTCATTCAGAGGAATTCATAGCCTGATCCTTAGATAGGATTACTCCTGTGTACTTCCGAATCAATGCATCTACTACCACATTTCCCTTGCCAGCACAGTACTCAATTGAACAATTATAATCTTTTATGTATTCAATCCATCGACGTTGCCTCATGTTCAGGTCTTTCTGTGTAAACAGATACTTCAAACTCTTATGACCAGTGAAGATCCTAAACGACCTTCCCATCAAGTAATGTCTCCACAGCTTAAGTGCAAAAATTACTGCTGCTAGCTCAAGATCGTGAACAGGATAGTTCAATTCATTACGTCTCAACTGTCTTGAACCATAGGCTATTACCTGACTGTCCTGCATCAACACACACCCTAGACAAGAACCTAATGCATCAGTATATATTGTAAAAGCTCTATTCAGATATGGTAGAATAAGTATAGGTGCACTAGTTAATCTTTTCTTCAACTCCATATAAGCTTCTTCACACTTCGGTGTCCATTCAAACTTCTGAGTTTTCTTGGTCAAGGCTGTTAACGGTGTAGCTATCACAGAGAATTTCTCTATGAATCACCTGTAGTAGCCTGCCAAGCCCAAGAAACTCCTCACTTCTGTAACTGTAGTTGGTTTCTTCCACTCAACTACCGCCTGAACTTTTTCAGGATCAACTGATAGACCTTGAGCACTGATGATGTGCCCCAAAAACTGAATCCTTTCAGACCAAAACTCACACTTAGACAACTTTGCATAGTACTGATTATCCTTCAACACTTGCAAAACTATCCTAAGGTGTCTTTCATGTTCTGATGAAGACTGTGAATATACCAAAATGTCATCGATGAATACTTCAACAAACTGATCCAAAAATGGTTTAAAGATCCAATTCATAGCTTCCATGAATACTGCTGGAGCATTCGTTACACCGAAAGGCATAATTGTATATTCATAGTGTCCATACCTTGTCCTAAAGGCATTCTTTTGGGATATCTTCCTCCTTAACTCTGATCTAAAAGTATCCAGACTGGAGGTCAATCCTAGAAAACACTTTTGCTCCTCTGAGTCTATCAAATAGATCATCAATTCTTGGAAGCGAATATTTACTCTTGATTGTTACTGCATTCAACTTTCTATAGTTGATGCACAATCTAAAAGTTCCATCCATTTTCCTCACAAACAACACCGGGGCTCCCCACGATGATACACTAGGCCTTATAAAGCCTTTCTCTAGTAGTTCCTCTAACTGCTTCTTTAACTCATCCATCTCAGGAGCTGACATCCTATAAATTGGTATTAAAATAGGTTCAACCTCAGGCTGAAGATGGATTGCAAACTCGGTGTCCTTCTTAGGTGGTAACCTAGGCAATTCTACTGGAAACACTTCAGGAAACTGATTGGCTATAGGAATCTTCCTAAGTTCCTCCTTTATGGCCACCCCATTCAATGAATAATACTCTTCTTCACCAACTATGGGGATGGTATCCATGAGTCTAAGATGTAAACTTTTAGCACTAGATGCTAATCCTCCTGTGCAAGTCACTCTAGCTCCCTGAGCATCAGTAATGTCGACTGAGTGATTCGCACAGTCAATTTGTGCCTTATGCTTACTTAGCCAATCCATTCCCAACACTAGGTCATAAGACCTCAATTCTATCACCCATAACTCACAACAGAAATCATGGTCGCCTAACTGCAAGGGATACCTAGTAACCACTTCATTGGTCACAATAAAACTCCTCCCTCCAGTTCTGATGAGTCTTAACTCACCAGAGATTTCTCGTTGCAATTTAAACTTATCTACCAAGGTAGATGATATCACTGAAAGAGTAGCTCCTGTATCAAAAAGCACTCTAACACTACCATTCTGAAAAGTAAAATTACCTCGAACGGCGGCTGGTTCTTTGGTCACCTGACTCGCCAAGGTGAAAACCCTCGGGTCAACTGCTGCTGCGGCTACACCAGGTCGATTTCCTATGGCAAGGGGTGCAGGGGGTAAATTCCTGGGCAGACCTGGCAAAGGTCGAGCCCTTGGGCAGTCTCTCGCCCAATGTCCTTTCTGACCACAGATATTACAAATATCAGTTCCCAAGGTACATGGTCTCGTGCCATGGAACCGTCTACACTTAGGACATAAGCCCATCTTCCTTCTCTTGAAAGGACCTTGGCTTTCAACCATCGGTCGCTTTCTGGCACTCTTTCCTAGGTTGGCTGGTCCAACCTCCACCTTTTTGCTAGGTGTCCTCAAATCCTCAAATTCCCGTTCTAAGGCTAATGCCTTCTGAACTACTTGGCGATAGCTCCTAATATCTACCGTCACCATATACCTCGAAAGCACGGGTTTTAAACCTTGGAAGAACTTCTTAGCCTTCAACTCATCATTACCAACCATATAAGGAGCATACCGAATGAGTGAATTGTAGCGCTGCTCATACTCTCGCACAGACATTTCTCCTTGTACTAGGTTCTCAAACTGAATCCTCTTTTGGTCTTGTGCAGCTTCACTAATGTATTCCTGTCGGAACTTCTTTTCAAAGTTTGACCACTTGAGCACCTTTTTCTTGTGCTCTGGTCGGGTACCATTGCTTTCCCTCAACATTTCCATCACATCATCCCACCATAAACTAGCCCTCCCTCTAAAAAAGAAGGGTACTAAGGCCATCCTTTGCTCCGACTCATAGCCTCCACAGGTGAAAAGTCGATTCATTCTGGATAACCAATCCTCTGCTCGATCGGGATCACCTGTCCCATCAAAGCTCGGTGGGTCAACGGCCTTAAAATTTTCTAAAAACCTCATCTGATGTAGGGTATTTCCCCTCCTTGAAGCCTCCATAAGCTCTGGCTCCTCCTCCTCCTCATGAACGTTATTTCTCCATTCATGAGCCCTAGGCACTTGTTGCTGCTTAGCATGCCTTTCCTCTTGGACAGCTTCTCTGTCCTCCTAATCTTGGAACAACTCAGTCACAATAGTGTTCATGCCCAGTGCCACTTGGTGTTGGGTTTTGGGAGCCAATCAGCGCAGCGGAATTTAACGAAACCCTCCAGGATCCAAGTGAAATGGGGTAAGCCGGGTGTTCGAAAATTTTCATACCTAATTTTCGGTTGAGATCTCTCACTCAACTATAGAGTCGAATCACAAAACTTGAACAGTTGACGTGTTCAAGCTCTCTATGGAATCCACACGAGCCTATCAGGATCACCATGCTTCCACCACATCCCGGCAGATACGTTTCTCTTGCACTCGCAGTGCTAGCTTGCGTCCTCCAAGGAATTACAAGAGAAGAGTGCAGCTGTTCTTTTGGGAGGCTAGGGCAAGGAGACCTATGAATTTCTCACTAGAAGTTGTATTTATAGTGAGACTCAACTTCCATGCCTAATGGGTTTCAAAGCCCTAATCCAATTAGGATTTAATTTCGGGCTTAATAATGGCTCAACTATTGGGCCCATTATTAATACGAAATTCTTGTGAACTCAAAACCCAAATTATTAGCCCATGCACTCTAATGATCCAAATAGCTCTATGTGTACGACCTAATAGGCTCTTACCACGTTGGCAATGATCATAAATCACATTTATGATCATAAGCAATGAGCGGTGTCTAGCAACACATCATTGCTACCCAAGTGGCAAGATTGCCGATGATTCGACTCAATCTTTATGATCATCACCGATATATGCCATTGTCCCTTTGTCCAAGATATCAAGACTAAGCACAAGACATGGAATATCTTATATCAACTCATCCGAGCATGGCCATGCATTTTTCTAAGTCTTACTCTATCAAGGGGCCCGAAGATATCACTCCCATTATATAGGAGGGACAAATACCATCTTGATCATACAAATCCCTCCGCATGATATATGGCATACCCAATGACCTCCTTCAAGTTCACTCAGCTACAAGCAACAAAGGAAAGTATCAAAGTATGTGACTCACATGTAGGGAACCTTGATGATCTTAGGTCGAAGCACTACATATACCATGATCACTATGAGAATCACTTATGACACTCATATAACGATCCATGTAGTGTTCTCATGGTGGGTCGGTCCAATACACAAGTTCTCCAACTTGTACCCATATGTAGACTATATATCTCATATTAGTCTCCACATATGCTAGTCGTTATGTATTATTGCAACCCGCTCCACAATAATACTAGACAAGGGACATTTAAGAATATCATTGTTCTAGGGTTACAATTATGTTTATTACGTTACGCAGAAACAAAACAACGAACATAATTGCTGGATTAATGCCTTAATAAAATATCATGACTCAATGTGCAAAAAATACAATCATCTTATGATTGGCTTTTTGGGCACAACACTAATACTTGGGCCATAGTCTAAGTCAACTCCTGAAGCACTCGGGATATCACATCCAGCCTTGCCACAACTGGGTCACTAGAACCCTCACCAAGTTCTCTAGCCCATCTCGAAGCTCCCGACGTAGTGTCAACCATAGCGACCTGTAACCAATGCTAGACAACATTCCCCAAATGTTGGTCAGTACTAACTTTCCTAGCACATGGACTTTCCAAAATTAGATCTCATCCTTAGCCTCCAATATCTATGAAATGAGCTCTAATCTTTGATACAAAAAACTGACACGACCATCCTTCGCCCCTGCCCAAGAAGCCTGTGAGAGCTGGTCTCACCGTGGTTGCAATTGGCTAGCTGTATATGTGTGTGGGTTAAAACTTCATGATACTAGTTGATTAACCTAGAATATGCAGGATGCATGCTCTTCATGCTTTGACTTGGATTAACAAAACCCATTAAACAATAACTTGGCCAAGAGATTTCCATAGAAAATAAGTTCAAACAGCCAAAGCATACAAAATCAACATTTATGTGAGTTTAGTATACATAACAATTGTGTGCGAGCATTCATACATAAAGTAGACTAATGCCCTCACCCAAGAGCAACCCTAGAGTCTACGACTCCTCAAAACATAGACCATGAAGGCAACTAAGAGTACTATATATACAAGCCTCAACTGAGATCTTATCGAACTAACTCCCACCTTGGATGCAAGTTCTAGTGGTGAATCTCAAAAGTCCTTGTCCAAGTGCTAATAGGCTATGCAGCCAAAGGAAGACTCTAGTTAGTACTGTTACTTGACCAACAAGTTACCTATGTAGACTAGAATCATAGGGATTCTCAAGTACAATACCTGTACAAAAGCTACTACCACAATAACCCTCAGCGGTTACCCGGCCCAACAACTTTAGAATCTGCACAACATAAATACGGAGTGAGAACATAAACATTCTCAGTAAGGGTCTTCATGGTACCTGCAAGAAAATTACTAAGGACTTCACATATGATAACATATGTAACCTGCTGTGAGCTCATACAGCTTGAGGGTCTGAAATATATGCATATATAACTAGGTCCCTTGAGACCAATCCTCATCCTGGTCTTTGAACTACAAGGCATAGCTTGTCCTCTAGTAAGCATAGCTTGCCAACTTAACTAGTGATAAGTAACCAGTTGAACCTTTCCCTTATTATGTTATACAGGGGAATTAGGGTGGGACTATTGTAGACGACTAGGCCATAAAGACCTTGTAGAGTAGGTGCACTAAGGTTTCACCTTGCAACCTCGTGGCTACCGGCACAGCTAGGTTGCCAAGGGTTCTAAACCTTTCACCCAAGCTAGTGATGCCTAGTTGTGATCTCTTGTAAACTAGTTTTCTTGCTTATGGCACAAGTAACCATAAAACCTTATGAAACTCAAAAAAATTCCTAGGTCTTGAAGAACTTTTGGAAGTCCCAGAGTAGCCCCGAAATACTTAGACCCCAAGGTACCCTAAGAACCCTCTTAGGTCTCCCCTCGACCCTCCTAGCAAAACTTGGAAAATTCTGCCAACTTGCCTGTAGTGACGCATCGCCACAGTTGGTAATGTTCTGCCAACTTTCTCCTATATTGGCGATGCGTCGCCACAGTTGGTGACGTTCTACCGACTCTTTCTGCGATTGGTGACACATCGTGGGCATTGACCTGAAATTGGCAACGCGTCACCAATCTGCGTTTCTGCAGAATTCTTATTTATTTTGCTGCTATGAACTTTGGACACCTCCCAAACATATCAAACATGCTTCGAATGCCTCCAAACTTTACATACACGTAAAACATGATGCATAGATCATAACCAACTATCACAAGCCAATCTATGATGCCTTATAACATCATTCCAATCCTCACAAACCTCATAGTCCACCATAATTCAACCATATCCTCTAACTAATGCTATATCTAGAATCACTCAATTTCTTCAAGCAAACTCATGCCAATAGCATTAATTGAACTTCAAAACATAACTCTCTTACCTCAAGTCCAAGTAACAAGCAAGAATCAAACTCTTTTCCAATCCTCTAAGCTCACCAAAGTACCACCTAAGTTCCAAGGAAAACATAGGCACCGAGCATCAAATTCTTGTTTCCTAACCAAAACCCAAGCCTCTAACTAACCAAATAACATGAATTCAATCAAGAACACATTAGTTACCTTGCACTAAAAATAGGGGATGGGAGAAAACACACTTCGAAGCTCCAAAACCATGGTTTAACACTTGAAATGGGCTCCCAATGGTCTATATACCTTTGATGGCTTCTCTTTGCACCAAGAAACTTGGATTTCAAGGTTAATTGGAAGGAAAAATGAGGGTGGGAAGGATGAACTCGAAATTGTGGCAGCCATCCCTCACTTTCCCTTCTTATAACCCTTGCTTAACATAGAAGCCATAAAAGTATTAGAGTTAATACACTTAAGCCCTCATTTTTTGGTAACTTAGTTATTCTTGAATAATTCTTGTTTATTTCTTCAAGTTTGGGTTAAGGTTGAAACTTAAGTTATAAAACTTCATTTTAAGCACTCGGGACCAAGCCTGGCTATTCAGGATGCAAAATTACCATTTTTCCCCTGAACCTCATTTAGAGCCTTAACTTCCCCGGAACTCAGTGAACTTTTGATAAACTTTCTTATTCTTGCTATGTAAACTTGAATTAAGGTTCCAAACTTAATTTAAAACACTTTAACTTCCTTAAGTATGCTTCCCACTAGTAGGGCCATAACACTCTAGGCATGGTCAAAATTTCATACTAAGATTCATTCTGCACAATGAGATATAGAACTTTGAGTATAAAGTCAAAATTCTGGTCACTTTATGGACCATTTTGCCCATACAAAATTTCATAAGTGTGCAAACAGTTCATCCACAAGGGAAAGCCCTTCAAGGCTACCCTATATATGTTTAATACACATGGGAAATACATTCTCTTGCATCTAGCAACTTTATGTAGCTAAAACAAAATTTACAAGTAAGTAGCATAGCATTCACACTTAGGCAGCTTTGCACCACATCACATACATAGCCAAAACATTACTTAAATGTTTAATACTTGTCTCGTTTTACATACACTACATGTACATGCATACATGCACTACAAAACGGGCTTAACTCAGCTGAACATGCACCGTAAGCTACAGGAGTGCCTGAACTCTAGAAATAGGGTGCTGGACTATTTCTGCATAACACAATAAGCATCATCACTAAAAACACTGAATATGCTCCTAAAATCACCAAATTCTCTATATCACAACTAGAGACTTGGAAGTTCATGTACATGAAATTTCAGATCAAAACTCAAAAGAAAAAGGTCAGTTTGAATGTGATCTTTCTGCTAGACCTAAAATGGAAGAATTGAGAGGAGTAAGTTTCATTGTGAAACTTAGTAAGGGAAACATTTGGATTCTTAAGGAAATGTGACCCTCATTAAAACCTGCATGCAAAGACACTAAAACACAAAACCACAATGCATATATACAAGATATAACAACTAAATGCAACAGCCATTCCCAACCAATAAACACATGAAATGTGGTAGCAACATAAACCATAGGTTAGACCATAAAACACATAATAAACATAACCAAATCACTATGGCAACCCTCCTAAACCTAATGCTTGGTCTTAGGAGGATTTTAACATTAGTTAGTACTAACTTTGGGCTCTAAAAACCCTCATTTCACTGCCATCTTTGTGCACTTCACACTAGGTCACAAAACCTTGATTAAGTGCACTCCCCTCACTAAGCTTGGTTCATCAAGCTCATGGCACTCTTCCAAGCTTAGCCAGCTCCATGGTTGCTTGAAAATGTTGAAAACAACCCATGTGAGCAAGTGAACCCTTACGAAAGTGGGTACGCCTAGCTCTAAAAGGTCAACCGAAGTAACAAAATTGCATCACTAGTTCAAGTGAACACACCAATAGATCCTTCAAAATGATAATGCTAAAAAAGAAAAATGTAAAAGCAATAGACAAGGAGAGACTGAAAGGAAAGATAAAAAGAAAGGAAGAAAATAATAGTTCATTTAAAGAAGGTAGATACGTGGCCAAAGAACATTTAAAAGAAGGCCAATATACGCCTGAAATACATTTGCTATATAAAACAATAAAGTAAAAGGGGAAGGAAGACAGTAATTCAAAGAACCAACGAAGTCAAGGGTCGACGTCTGTGTTGTCTCTAGATTCTTCTTCATCATGTTCATAATCTTCCTCCTCATCCCCCTCCTCTTCGGTCCCTTCATCATCTGTCAGGTCATCAAGCTCCCCAAGGTACTTATCCTTCGACCATGCCAATGTTTCCCCTTCAGGCCTCCAGAAAGGTGTTCAAATAAGAAAGGTCAAGATGGGGGTGCCTTTCCAGGACTTGGTAGTGGACTAGGCAGATCTTGTCCTAATGTCTGGTAATGGCAATGTTGGTGATCTTATCTAGCTCTAGCTCTTTAATCTTTAACTTTGCCTCATGGAACTCATTTCGAAGGTCTTTCTTATCCCTTGCATATCACCTTAGCTTTTGGTCAAGATCATCATGGCTGGTCTTGATGATGCCATGATCAATTAGCATCATGAAAAGATGGTAGCTGAGGTCTTTGACACGGGAGTTGTGTCATGCTTGTGACTTGTATAGGCCATGGGCTGTGATGAAATGCACACATAAGGTACATTATGTGGATATATGAACAATACAAGTCACAAGTGTGAAATAAGAGTTAAACAGGACAACTATCTTACGAAAAGTGCCCTAAGTGTATCTTAGAGGCACTTAAGGCTGAGACCATAAGGAAGTTGTATGGTTATGAGCTAAACATGGCTACGCCTAAAATACTAAGCACATTGTGAGAAGGGGACTCAAATTTGAGAACAAACTTGGCCATGAAACCAAGCAAACAAAATAATTTAAGATAAGACACCAGGGAGACCCTTGAGCACACCTTTGTGTGCATTCATGTGTGCCTGAGAACTTTAAAGCCTAAAACTCAAGAGAGCATTATGTGATCTCAATGCCTAAGGTTGGGAAACCAATAAGGGCAGCCATATAAACTCAAGAAATGTGATGGACTCATGAAAAATGACAAGGACATAGTAGAGTCCACTAGAGAACTCTTAAGTACACCTTTGTGTGTAACTATGCACTTATGAAGGCTCTAAAGCCTAATGTCTATATGAGATTAATACTCATCATTCAAATAAGAATGATTATTATAATGTGAGCCAATAAAAGGTGGAAAACACAAGGACACCATGGAGAGACCTCAAAGAACACTAAGGTGCTCTTAGATGTACTCTAAAGTGTACTTATGTTCAATGCAAAGTTTGAGGGCCTAAGTGGCCAAATAAATTAGTAAAGTGGGCACCCAATATGTGCCACTTGAATAGAAAAGTATGAGAAAATGAAGTCTTAATGGATTTGAGCTACTTAAGAGAATATTTGACAAATAAACTAGTCAAAAGTTAAGGCAGCTTTGTCATTCGGTTACCATTTGGACTCATGGTATTTATGGCTATTTTAATGTAGCTTCCTAGCTTGTCTTGGAAGCTTCATAACCTTAACATGTCTAGATAAGGACCTATAAAATACTAAAACAAAAACAAAACTAAAGAAAGGCCAAACTAGTCAAAATTCTTGGTGGCTTGGTCAATTGACCACCATTTGCTTCCTAGCCTTCAAAGGTAGCTTCCTAGCTATTTCCAAGCAAGTTCCTAGCCCATTTACTACTTTTGATCATAGGATAAGCCTTACTAAAGACCAATGAAAGTAAATGAAAGAAATAAAAACATAAAGAAGCCAAACCAACGCCAAAACAAAACAAAATAGGCAAATTGAGACTAAGTATGGCACACCAACTTTGGCGTTCTTCATGAGCTACTATCTTCTTTCTTTCTTCCTATTTTCTTATTTTCTTATCCTCTTTTACCAGGTGAAACCCCTACCTAAATACCCCAAAGCTACTAGAAAGAAAAGAGGTTAATAAGGACAAAAACAAGCTATTTAAGACAAGATAATGCAAGACTAACCCATGATGGTGTATGTACCCAATGCTTGTGTTCAAGGATGTGTGATCAAGCTTCCTTGTTGCCATTTTGACCATATGTAAAGACCCATATGAAGATTCTTCTCCTATATTTTAAAGGGGAAAAGCTACCCTAGGTGATGGTTTAAGCCAAAAGAACCTAGAGGCTATGTAATAGGCTATGCGTGCATAAAGCACAATGGTAAGCTAGCTAGTTTTCTTTTGGCAAGTTTAGGGTTTTTGCTCAAGTTGGGCCAAGCTTGATCAATCACCTAGATCTCTATGTTATTTGAACCTAATCAAAGTGATCACATGAAAAAATTGACAAGAAATCATGCTTGCTATGTTAAGAAAAGCATGTGTATGTGGTGTGTGTGTTTGTGTGCTTTTCTGTATGGATGTGTGTGCTAACCCCTATTTTTGTATATGTATCTTTTATATGTTGCTTTTAGTGTGTTTTTTTTTTTGATGTAGGTTATTAAACAAAATTGGAGGTGTATGTCATGCCTGTGACTTGTATAGGCCATGGGCTATGATGAAATGTACACATTGATAGCCGAAGGGCTATCGCCCACAAGGCCTTTAGGTAGGTGGACAACACCACCCTCGAGACTTAACAGGCCCAACTTCAAAAAATAGGTGCCTTATCACCCTTAGTTATTCATTCTAGCCAACCTTGGATTGTGATATGGTACCTCATTCAAAAAGTGACATAGCCAACCTTGGGAAAAAATGGCTTGCATTGCCTTTGGATATTGTCTAACCAACCATCCTCAAATAATTATCTAATATAACCTTGGAAAAGCCCTCATCACCAATGAAGATAAACATGTTTTCCAAAGGGGTTTAAGAATTTCCAAAGGCTCATAAAGGGAAACAACAAACGTATAGCTAGCAGGGCCACTAACAAGGAGCCTCCACAAGCCTCTAACCTCCTACCTAAGCGTAACCACCTATAGACAGCTAGGCACACCTTTGCTTGAGGTATGGACTGAATGTGAGTAGATATGGCCAACCACATGTCCCAATATGCTTGAATAGGGAGAACAACCTCCCCCTCCAAGCCTCATCTAAATACTTAGAAGGCTTTCAGGTAATACACAAGAGATAGCCTATTTCTGCTCTCTACTTTTAGTAACCTCTCCTCCATATACTGAATTATGCATCGTAGGCCCCTTACTTGGAAAACACTCTAGGGACCCCTTGACCTTCATTCTTCTAGTGTTGTAGATATCATTCAAGCGAAGCATCTTCGGAGGACAACATGTCCTACATCAAAGATGTCCTAGAGCATCATTTGGCACTGTCTGTGGGAAACCATCATCAAGTTGCCATCATAGAGACTTGGCATTCCAAGGACAAGGGAGTTCCCAAGTCCTAGTCTAGGCCTGAGCCCTCGATGGTAGCTGATCATGCACCTTTGGAGCCTTCCTTGCCTGAGGACGAACATTTTCTGACTATCACAATGGGCTTCCTGCACTATTTTTGGCACTCCATTATGGCTAAAATGAAATAGTAGCTTGACCAAAGGTGGTCATAATCACGTTCGCATGCAAGGACCCCATCCCCAGAGAATCATTCGGAGAGGGGCTGTCGGTCATTTCATCAAAATTTGCCCAATAGGAGCCTCCATGATGAGTTATCAACGGGGAATTCACCGTCTCATGGATGGTACATGGGGAGGTCCAGATCAAAGGAACTAAGGACTTCATGGCATCAGAGTCTTTCTCCTCGTGAGAAGTCCCTGTCTCTTCAGTGGTGAAGTTACTCACCTAGGAGAAGATGTTACTCCCCTTTACTGTAGCATTATCAACAGCGAGAGGAAGACAACACTATGGTCTTGATGGAAAAGATCTTGGAAAGATTGGACAAGGTAGAGAAGTAGGTCTCCCAGAAACCCGTCTGGTTGAGGTTATCCGAGACCTTTACAGGATATGAGTCCCCATTCATTTGAGCAATAGTAGAAGCACCAATGCCAAGTGATTTCTTGGTGCCTCACCTAGAGACCTATGATTGGCGAAGTGATCCCTGAGCTCACCTAATGAAGTAGAAGAGGAGTATGGTGCTCCAAGGAGTCGATGATGCCACATTCTTCTTCAAGTGTTTTGAAGTAACACTTTCAGGACTAGCTACAACGTGGTACAACTCTTCGGTGCCTGAGATAATCTTGGGGTTCCAAGAGTTGTCCGCTACATTCACCCAACATTTCATCGGGAGCAAACCAATGGTGAAGATGCTAGTTCAAACGTTTGACATAGCCTAAAAGAATGGGGAGACCATTTGGGACTTTGTTGAAAGGTTCAACTAAGAGGCCCTTAGTGTCCCAGACTTTCACCCAAAAATTTAGATTCTAGCAATGATCCGTGGGTTGATGAAGGATTCTTAACTCTTCTACAAGTTTTAAAAGCATCCCTTGGACACCCTCGGAGATTTCTATTAAAGGGTAGAACAACACATGATAGCTGATCTTACAGACTCTGGGGTAGTCTAGTTACAGTGCCAAAATTGTGCATCTAGACTCCCAGGATTGGTAATGTTCTGTAGGCCATTAGAACACGACCCTTAGTGTGCATACCCAACTGGCCCTCTTGGGCACTATGTAAACAAATGTATATTGGTCTAACCATCACACACATATTCATATTTCATGCACACTATGGCAGCAAACAAGGAAAACACTAGACAAGTCTTAATCTTGGCTACCACACATTAGGCAATCTTGTTAAGTTATAGTGACCAGCCACTGCACCTGTAACTTCCACTAATAAAATGTGTCATTATGGCCACATACCCCCTATTTTATTTGCTCCATTACCAAGTAGAGACTTAGAGAAAACCAAGAAATTTTGTTTTACATCAATAGCCCATCTATACACCCAGTTATGGATTTTTGAAGTTGGTTACAAAATTCTGACCAAATAAACAGTAACTTAGCCAACTTTGCAACGTCATATATTTGGATACATCACTCTAAATCCAGAAATTCCAAATCCCAGTTAACCCTCTAGATTTCCTCTAGGTGTGATCAAAATTCCGTATCAAGATTCATTCTACACAGGGAGATATTAAACTTTAGGTCCAGAGTCAAAATTCCTTGCAACTTTTGGACCATTTCGCCCATACAATTTTTCCAAACCATGCAAACACTTCATTCATAAGGGGAAAGCTCTTCAAGGCTATCCCATATATGTCCATTCCACATAGGAATTACATTCCATTTCTTTTAACAACTTTATGTGGCCAAAACAGAATTTACAAGTAAGCAGCCCATCATTCACACTTAGGCAGCTTTGTACCACATCACTTACATAGCAAAAACATTACTCAAATGTCCACATACTTGTCTCATTTTACATACACTACATGTACATGCATACATGCACTACACAATGTCCTTAACGCAGCTAAATACGCACCCTAGGTTATAGGAGTTCCTGAGACACAACGGACTCCAGAACTGGATGCTGGACAGCTGCTGCACAACACAATAAGCACCACCATTAAAAATACCAAATGTACTCCTAAAATCACCAAAATTTCCAGATGATAACTATAAATATGGAAGTTCATGTACCTGAAATTTCAGATTAAAACTCAAACCAAAAGGTTAATTTGAAGGTAATCTTTCTGCTGGACCTGTAATGACAGAATTGAGGGAAGTAAGTTTCATTGAGAAACTTAGTAAGGGTAACACTTGGTTTCTTAAGGTAATGTGATCTTCATTAAAACCTGCATCCAAAGACACTAGAACACAAAAAAACACAATGCATATATACAAGATATAGCAACCAAATGCAGCAGCCATTCACAACCAACAAACACATGAAATGCAGCAGCAACAATAACCATAGGTTAGTCCATAAAACACATAATAAACATAACCAAATCACTATGACAGCCCTCCTCAAGCTAATGCTTGGTCTTAGGAGGATTTTAACAGTAGTTAGTACTAACGTTGGGCTCTAGAAACCCTCACTTTACTGCCATCATTGTGCACTTGACAATAGGTCACAAAACCTTCAATAAGTGCACTCCCCTCACTAAGCTTGGTTCATCAAGCTCATGGCTATCTTCCAAGCTTAGCCCTAACTCCATGGTTGCTTGAAAATACAGAAACCAACCCATGAGAGCAAGAGAACCCTTACCAAAGTGGGTAGGCCAAAAATCAAGCTTGATCCTTGAAGTATTCAAGCAAAAGCTCTAGTTTGCTTCCAATTGCTTCGTTTTGCCTTCAATTTCAATCAATTGCAAGTTTGAAGGTGTGGTGGCTATGGAGGAAGTGTGGCTGTGTTCTTGGGCTGGGGAAGGACGAAAATGAGAGAGGGATAAGTGATTTGGCCACTTAAATGGCCTTAAATGAGCTTAAGGGCACAAAACACACTTAATAAGCTTAACCTTGCTTTATGTCATTTTCTTTCTCACTAATTATGGTTTCTTTGTCTTAAACTCATTGGTACATATGTGCCCAACATCTTTGACTAATTATCAAGTCTTGGCTGCCTCCCCCATGGTAGGATAACCCCACAATTCCACCCTTAGACTTAAGTCAAAAGCTTGAACACCTTAAGGTTTACACTAGGACATTTAGGTCCTTATTGCCTTTAGTGTTTCCTTTATTCAAACTTGTCTTCCAAGAGCAATTTGGTCCTCCAATCGCACTTTCATACCATTCATATCCTTCTCATAACTTTCCAAGTCTCTTTCTTGAGAGTTTTGCAATTGAGTACCCGAATTTCCAAAACTTTACAAAAAAGTCCATAGGTTGCTTGACAAACAAGCAATCCTTTAGGCTTTTCTTGGGGACCGAGTTACCAACTTGGAATACTTTTAAGGAGGTGTTGATCATGCCTTTTACCCCCCACACTTCAATCACTTTGGTGAGAATTACACAATATAATGGTTTTTAGGCATTATGACACACTTGTAATTCTCCCATTTTGTGACGTGGTAACAGCCGAGGAGCTAAGAATGGGAGGGTCAAAGGCTGATCATCATCAGTCCAAAGGTCAAAGTCACCAACCTCGGTTTCGTGGCGAAAGAGGTGGTAGACCATAAAAAGCTAAGGGAAAAAGGCTGATGAATTTCACCCTCTTGAAAACCACAAGAACCAACATTTTGATGGCCTTAGAAAGGTAAAGAACATCAATTCAAGGACTGAAGCCCATGACTCCAAAAAATAAGGAAAACATGAAAAAGTATTGTTAATTTTGTCGGGGCCATGACATAGAAGACTGTTTCCAATTGAGGAAATACATTGAGTCCCTCATCAATCAAGGCCAACTTTGGAGGTATCTAAGAATGCCCTCGGCCATGTCAAGGGACAAAAGAAAGGAAGATTGAAAGGGAGAAGATGAAGAGTATGATTTGGACAGACGTCATACGAAATGAAGTCAACAAAAACACCGACCACCTTTGGCTAGGGTCATCCAGACAATCATTACTGGAATACCCTCATCTAAGAGAAATAGAAAGGTGAAGGAGATGGCAATGATGGAATTTGACAACCCGATGAACAAGCTCACCCGAAGGAAAGGGTCGGTAGTGAAGTTGCAACATGATGATCCTCTCATGATCATGGCAAGGATAAAAAATCGGGATGTCAAAAGAGTCCTTCATAATGATGGTTCAAACACTAATCTCTTGTTTGCCCATTTACTACCAAGCTTGGGTATTTTTGAGGGTGAGCTCAAACCAATGACCTTGCCCACATTTGAGCTAAGCCCTGCAAAACTCCCAGTACTGGGATGGATTGACCTCCTACTAATGCTGAGGGGTACTTCAGTTAAAACGAGAAAAGAACTCTTCACCTCCACTATGGCAAGATTCATCATCATAGATGTCCCATCATCCTACAATGCCATCCTCGACAGATAAGTACAGAGCAACCTTCACCTCTGAACTGATGTGAAATACCTCATAGTGACGTTCTAGGCCAAAGAAGGAGATGCCAAAATATACATCGATCAAGTCGAAGTGAGGAAGGTGTTTGTCAAAGCAAGACAGAATGCTACTAAAGTTCATGTGCAGATTTCAGGAAAGGAAGGCATACTTGCCAAAGATAGGCTAGAAGGGGAAAAAAATGATAGCAAGAAAATAAAAATTGAGAAAATAGAGTTAGTCCCAGGCCGAAGCACTTGAATTGGGAAATAGCTGGTCAAAGGTCTATTTTCGTACTCCTCGAAGGATATACCCATAATAAATCTAGATATAATCCATCACAATCTAAAAGTACACCTTGAGGCAAAGCTAGTTCAACAGAAGAAGTGCAGCATCTTGGAGCGTAAGAACAAGTTGATCCAAAAAGAAATCCAATGACTCTTGGAAGCTGGAATAATAAAGGAAGTCAAATACCTCGAATGGCTTAGCAACATCATTGTTGCCACCAAAGAAGGGATTGATAAACTTCGAATGTGTATCAACTTCAAGAATGTCAATGATGCTTGTCTGAAAACTTGTATCCTCTACCTTCGTACTGCACTCTAGCAGTTGTAACCCAAGTGTAGGTTGTCACAAGTAATAAAATCTCGGGAGTCCGAGTGTCGAACCATAGGGAAGTGAATTAAGAAATACAAATTATAGATTTGGTAATAAGAAAAGATATTGGTGCAAGGAGCGAACAGGTGTTGATTAAAAACTCAAATTCAAATAAAATAACTAAGGTTAGGGGATCCAATTTTAGTATATCGGTTATGATTAATTTTAGCCAATCTTACCACTTAATTGAGATCCACACATGAAGGAGGTCCCAAAAGGTGAATTTAGTTAGTATTAACTTTCATTGATCTTAAAACGCCAACGCTTGCTAATGGGTTCAAGTATCCATCATGCCAACCTTTGTCGACAATAACTCAAGATCCCAATATAGCCGTCAGAGCCATGTTCTATGGAGGGAATCAAGCAGCTTTTGTGCCAATAATTGACTATAATGAATCAAGACTCCCACTTAACAAGGAGAGCAGTTAAACCGATTAAGGAAGAAAATACCGTTAATGTTGTGATCCATTCAAATCAATCATAACCTCTATACGAAAAGCTTCACCCTTTCACCTTTGCAAAAAGAAGATTAGTTAGCCATAATAAAAGTAAGCAACATGTAGAAAGATGAAATAAACATGGATTGAAAGATCAAAAGAAGAACAAGAAGAAGAACGGGAAAACACTTGGATAGAGCTTCGATATTGAAAATAAAAACAAGAACAAAGAAAAAAATCTAAAAATGATACAAGAACAGAAAGGAGGCCTAAGAAATGGCCTTAGAAAATGGCAACCTTCACCCTCGCCCCAAGGTGCCTATTTATAGAGTTTTGGAGTGGGTGAAATGGTAACAATAAAATGGTAGAATGTAGGTAAATACAAATCAACAATTGCAGGCCACAACTTCTTTTAATTTTTTGGCCATCGTAGGCATTAGATTAGCTTTTCCTCAAAGCATAGAAGTTGTAGATCTCCTCGTTAGCTTTGAATCGATAGCTTGCTCATTCGAAGCGGACATCGGTAGGTCAGGATATAATTTTTCTACCAAAACTGCTCTTCAGCACACGAAATAATGAAGGGTCTCATCTATAATCAGATTTTGGCAATGAAAACGATCAAACTAGCTTGTGGAATGAAGTAGAGTTGAAGATCTATGTGTTGGCTTTCAAATGAATTTGAAATCACTCAGTTCTGATGCCTACAGCTCCAGATATGATTTTTTCTCGTAAAGGGCCGCCAAGTGATGATTTTTACCTACATAACAAAATAATTATTTAATATATATATTTTAATATTAATGAACAGTAAACCGCGTATGTACAGTGAATATGCATATGAATAGTGAAATACGTGCATGAACAGTAAGTTGGTGAATAGTAACTGTGAATAGTACAAATGTGTGTGAATAGTAACCCGATGGAAAAATGCTCAGAATATAGAAATTAATCATACAAATAGTAAAAACATGTGAATAGTAACCCGGTGGAAAAATGTTCAGAAATAGAAATTAATCATACTCAAAGTGTATAATGATGAGTTAAACCCTTAATAACAATACACTTATGAGTATTCATCACACCCCCCAACCAGGTTCTTGCTAGTCCTTAGCAGGTGTAACCTAAGAAAATAAACAAAATACATAATCTAACAACTCATGACAAATCATGCTATGAATATATAAAACTTATAAACTTGACTTGAAAGTAATTAATGAAAGGAGAAAAAGTTAAGTCCTTGTTACCAGAGATAGAAGATCACTCTCTAAGTATTTGCACTTATTTTATGGTGGGTTTGTGAACAGGTTACTTTGTGTTTCTCAATCCGGAGCTTGCAAGGGGATCCAACTTGACCCTCACCAGATTCCCAAAAGGGGACTATGTAAATTTAAGTCCAATTGTCTTTATACAAGGTTGTAATGAGGCTGGGTTTGGTGAAAGCGGGAATCGGATGGAAGCTTTTTAATGGTGGAGTTTAAGAGAACTAGTAATACAATGAATAATAGATATGGGCACTTAAAACACTAAATACCCAACTCAACCCTAGTCTCCAAGTACTCTTCA
The DNA here is from genome assembly GCA_005392925.1 of Aquilaria sinensis. Classification (NCBI taxonomy): domain Eukaryota; kingdom Viridiplantae; phylum Streptophyta; class Magnoliopsida; order Malvales; family Thymelaeaceae; genus Aquilaria; species Aquilaria sinensis. The sequence goes on along the minus strand of SMDT01003079.1, from coordinate 263,100 downwards.
AAACAGAATTCGTTATCAAACATGAGTTTAGAAAACTAATATGGTTGAGTTTTAAACTTATTGAATTTAATACTTTTTTTTTTCTTTTTTTTTTTTTACCTCTCTCTATTTCAAAATAGCTGGCCTCATTTGACTTGAACAAATATTAAGGCTGAAGTTGTGTTTTTTTTTTCAAAATTGTCTCCCATGATTATGCATTTATCTGTTAGAAAAAGAAAAAAGAAGATGTCTTTCATCTTTGCTTTAGTAAGGATTCCACATGGGTCTGAGCATATATAATTTTATTTGAAAAGGAAAGAGAACAATTTTTTTTTAGACTACCATAAAAGAAAATGAGGCTAAGTATTATGAAACGAAGAGTCTTTTTTTTTTAGAGTCTTTTTTTTTTATTTATAATTTATATATATATATATATATATTACTTTATTTTGCGATAGCTTTTTCTTATGATCTTGCTTTTGCCTTTTTCTACCATAAATCAAAATTTGTTTAAAACTCAACCATGCAATGATATACACTCAATTTTTATGATTTAAGCTCATCTCACCCCAATTTTTTCACTATGACAAATTAAGCACAAGGCAGCCTAACATATTCTGAAGTACACCCCACACTTATTCTTTATTTTACAAAAAACAACACATTCATTTTAATTCTCTAAGCCTATAATCATATAAACATCACTAGTTCCAAGGACAATAAAGGATCAAAATAAAGTGGAAGTGTTTAAACATATAGGGTTCAACACAAAGAATAAGGCTATAAGGCTCAAAGGGGCTCACTAAGGGATAATGTACAAGGTTAGCCTTTTGGTAAGTGGTTGGCCCTAAAATACCATCTTCTTCCTTAAATTTACATACAAGAAGTGATGTTGCATGGGTCCTTAAGGTTACCCATCCAAGCAAGGTCTAGCTCAAAACACAAAGTAAGCACTCTCAACAAAGAAATTCACACATCCTAATAAACACTAAAGGCTCAAAAGTGCTCACCGGTTATTTATTTTCCTTAGGTAACAAGCAACATACTTTAACTTCTTTTAAAAATTAACAACCATTTGAAATTTACAAGGTATACATCCAATGATGATATTTCCATGAGTTCGGTTCCTAAATGCAAACAAACAACCTAAATTCACGCTAAATGTTCCTACATGCAACTATCATGCAAACATGTACTTGAACATGAAAAAAAATAAAATTTAAAATGAAAATCAATAATCAACACTACCACAAAAATAAAAAAAATGACACTAAAATTGACAAATTATGTAAGGGAATGGATGTTTGGAATCAATATTCAAGTTTCATCTAATATTTTTTTTAGAAAATATAGATTACTTGTGAGATATGTCATCCGAATAGGGTTGAAACCTAGCTACCCCAAAATGTTATGACTAGCATGCCTAATAGGATGTATCTCAAGAGTAAGATTACTCCTTACTCAGCCATCCTAAACTAAGGGCTTTGTCCAATAGTTTTAATATCAGCATCAGAAAAACTATTCTAAAAGAAAAAAATGTGAGAACTATCCCTCCCCCCAACCAGATTAAGACATTGTCCCCAATGTCAAAACATTGAAAATAAGAGTAAAGAAGAAATTATCTGAAATAGTAGTTATTGAAAATGAAAAACCTGAAATAACTTAAACAAAATGAAGAAAATGCTGATAGTAAAACTAAAATACAAGACAAACAGATCCACAAGTCTGATTGCTTTCTTCCACAGTGCTTCATCACTTATTAAGGATTGACAACCTGTAAAGAAAAATAATAAAAATAAAATGACATTAATGTACAGTAGTTGTGATTGTGGCTTACATCTTCCACTGGTTTTACGTCCAGTAATGGCTTCAACGCCTCCTATGAGTTGGGGATTTGCTTTCCATCTAATTTTCTTACAAACTGGCAAACAGGGTCTTTTAAAGTCAGATTCCCAAGACTATAACGCTCTCATTCTTTATGAAAAATATTCCATAAACCAAGAAGTTCATTTTGCACTAATCCACAAGAATGCGTCTCAAGAGTCAATTGGATATTATCCAAAGAATCCTTACTCAAGCCATTCTTGATGAATTGTATTTTATCTTCTCGATTATTGGACACCATTCCTAAAGAACAACATCTAATATCACAAGTCCATCGACCACATTTATGACAGACTCGTAACTTTTCACTCTACGCTTTTTGGCATAAGAGCTTTTGCCTAAGCCAGGCATATGAGACCCAAATGTATCTGGGGTTTCACTAGCCAAACGGACATTAGCTTCAATTAACCAACGCACATCTTTAGGAATGCCTTTGTGCATCAAAACTCTTAATCGTTCACATGAAGCTTGGTAAATCCTTTTAAGAACATTCATTGGGAGAGAATTAAAGTACTTTCACAAAGCAGAAAGAGTAAAATCTATTTTTTTTAGAAGAAATTAAAAGAAGGGAAAGGGAAAGAAATCAATTATTATGGGAAATTGAAACAACCGACTTGAAAGCCACGGAGTACCGTATCCACCACTTAACTGGGGAGAAATGAATCCTACTTTTTGACAATTTTCAAAGGCTTTGTAGAATGCATCTGCGTCTTTAAACAAAAAGGGCCAGTGAAATCGAAACTGCAAAACCTTTATAGCTATTTTCTATGAAACAAAATGCCCTCCACACGTTTCAAAATGAGATAATTCAATGACACTTTTTACCTTATCCTCAGGTATGCATCTCGTAAATATGTGGTCAGGACAGGATTTGAAAAGATAAGAGTTATCCCAATAAAAATTTGTCACCTCATGTAGAAATTTCTTCTTATCTTGGATACTCTATTGAGCTGGCATCCGTCCTATCACCAAAAAATTGATAATATTAGCAAACCAAGATACTGTAGTGACAAAAAATAGAAATTTGTCAGGAAAACAATAATTTATGGGTGCAGCCTCAATTGTTGAATTCGTTGTCAGTCTTGACAAATAGTCAGCGACAACATTTTTGGAGCCATTCTTATCCTTGATCACAATGTTGAATTCTTGGAGTAATTTGATCCAGTGTATCAGCCTTGATTTAGCATCTTTCTCTGACATTAGGTACTTCAATTGTTTGGGTAAAAGCTTCAACTCAATTGTGTGAATTTTATTTTGCTCTTCAACTTTAGGTTTTCCCAACTCTTCAATTTTTGGTGTCCAACATGTGTTCCCCTCTACCTATGAAGAATCAAACAATGCACAAATGTCAAATGCATCCTGATCTACATGCATATTTGATTCAAATGAATTAACTAGTCTATTTTCTAGAGGATCAGATATACTCCCTTCTAGGATATAGTTTTCCTTAGTTGCGTTAATAACACAGACATCTTCACCTTCATCTTCTTTTTCGGGAGGTTGCTTAAGTAAATTGAAAATATTTAACTCCAATGTCATATTCCCAATCGACAACTTCATCAATCCATTCCTGTAATTAATCAAAGCATTAGAGGTTGCTAAAAATGGGCATCCTAAGATAACAGGTATTGAATTCTTGATTTCCACTAATGGTGTGTCGAAAACAATAAAATCCATAGGATATATAAATTTATCAACTTGGACTAACACATCTTCAATGATTCCGATAGGCACCTTCACTGATCTATCAGCAAGCAAAAGAGTTACTTTAGTTGGTTTTAACTCACCCAAATTTAGTTTTTGGTAAACTGAATATGGAAGTAAGTTTACACTAGCCCCAAGATCAAGTAATGCTTGCTCAATTTTATGTTCTCCAATGGAACATGAAATTGTTGGACAACTAAGATCCTTGTATTTCAAAGCAGCATTATTATGAATAACAGAACTTACCTGCTCGGCCAAGAAGGCTTTCTTTTTCACATTCATTTTTCTTTTAACAGTGCACAAATCTTTCAAAAATTTGGCATAAAAAGGTACCTGTTTAATCGCATCCAATAATGGAATATTGATCTTTACCTGCTTGAAGATATCAAGAATTTCAGGATTCTTATTCACCTTCTTAGGAATAGTTAACGCCTGAGGAAATTGAGGTGCTGGTGGATATTCAATTTGTTCTTCGCTTGGTATAGGTTCAACCCCTTCTTTACTCTTAGAAGTCTACTCATCGTCTCCTTCACAAGGATCAGGAATGGATTTTTCAACGACCTTACCACTACAAAGTGTAATGATTGACTTCACTTGATCCATGGTTTGACCTTTGGGATTTCGTTATGGTTGAGAAGGAAAATTTCCTTTCTCTTGAATGTTGAGTGCAGATGCAAATTTTGCAAGAGTATCTTTCAAATCAATCAGGTTTGGACTTGTTTGAGCATTGATGGACTATTGCTTCTCAATGAATGAATGCAATGTATCTTCAAAATTTTTCCTAAAAGGAGGAACATATGGTGCATACCCTTGAGGTTGTTGAAAATTTTGCTGGGTGTGCAAAGGTGGTTGTGATGGTTAAGCATGATCATTATTTCTCCAACTGAAGTTTGGATGATTCCTCCAACCAGGATTCTAAGTTTCCGAGTATGGATTTTGTGTTGGTCTCTCAAAGTTGTTTAATGCATTGACTTGTTCATGGAAACATTCTTTAAAAGGGGCAAGCTTGGGAAATTACTAGTGGAATGGTCATTGGTCTCACAAATGTAACAAACAATTTCTTCAACAGATTTTAATTGACCAACTTTCTTTATTTCTAAAGCCTCAACCTTTCTAGCTAAAGATGCAAACTTTACTTGAAGGTCATTATCTTCCTTAAGATGATAAATGCCTTCACTAGATACAAGGGTTTGAGTCTTACCTGGGGCCTCATACGTACCAGTGGTGTCCCAATTCTTTGCATTTTTTGCTAGTATGTCTAGGTAATCCATTGCCTCGTCAGGATCTTTATCCTCAAATGCTCTATTACACATCATTTTTACCATTTGTCTTTCCTTAGGTGTCAAACCTTCATAAAAATGTGTAACTATTCTCCATGTTTCAAAACCATGATGTGAGCATGTGTTAACTAAATCCTTGTATCTATCCCAATACTGGGAAAAAGTTTCTCTTGATTTTTGTGTGAAAGTGGTGATTTGCCTTTTGAAAGAATTTGTTCTATGGGAAGAAAAAAAAATTTTCAAAAATTGTTGTTGCAATTCATCCCATGAATTGACGGAGCCTGACCTAAGATTCTGTAGCGAAGTTTTAGCTTTATCTTTTAAAAAAAATAGGAAAAAGCTTAAGCCTGATGGTGTTCATGTTACAATTTAGGTTGTTATATGTGTGACAGACTTCTTCAAAGTCTCTAAAATGCAAGTATGGATTTTCAGAATCAAAGCCATAAAAAGTTAGTAAAATTTTAATAATATCTGGCTTGAAATTGAAGTGACATGCATCAATAGGAAATATTAGACATGATTGAGTGCAATTTCTTATCGGGTTCATGTGTTCTCTAAGTGGCCTAGGTCGATCTTGGTCATTATGAAGAGAATGGTTATCTTCTTGTTCATTAATGTGTTCAGCCATGTTTGAAGAAGATGAAGATTCACTTACCAGTCTACCACTTGATGTACGTGACCAAGCTTTCATGTATAAACAAAATAACAATAAGAAAAACAAATATCAATAACAAGTTAGGTAGAAGGCTCAGCCTGCCATTCAATAAAAAAACACAAAATAAATAGAAAATAAAAGGTAGGAGGCTTAGCCTTCCATTCAACAACGAAAAAAAAAAATAACACAAAATAAATTGAAAATAAAAGGTAGGATGCTCAGACTACCATATAAAGAACAAATAAAATAAAATAAAATAAAATAAAAAGAACAAAAAGAAAGAAAAAAAATCAAATTTCTACTCTAATTTTACTTCCCCGGCAATGGCACCAAAAACTTGTTGCACTCTAGCAGTTGTAACCCAAGTGTAGGTTGTCGCAAGTAATAAAATCTCGGGAGTCTGAGTGTCGAATCACAGGGAAGTGATTAAGAAATACAAATAATAGATTTGATAATAAGGAAATATATTGGTGTAAGGTGTGAACAAGTGTTTATTAAAAACTCAAATTCAAATAAAATAACTAAGGTTAGGGGATTCACTTTTAGTATATCGGTTATGATTAATTTAGCCAATTTTACCACTCAATTGAGATCCACACATGAAGGAGGTCCCAAAAGGTGAATTTAGTTAGTATTAACTTTCATTGATCTTAAAACGCCAACGCTTACTAATGGGTTCAAGTATCCATCATGCCAACCTTTGTTGACAATGACTCAAGATTCCAATATAGCCGGCAGAGCCATGTTCTGCAGAGGAAATCAAGCAGCTTTTGTGCTAATAATTGATTATGATGAATCAAGACTCCCACTTAACAAGGAGAGAAGTTAAATAGATTAAGAAAGAAAATATAGTTAACGTTGCGATTCATTCAAATCAATCATAACCTCTATACCAAAAGCTTCACCTTTTCACCTTAGCAAAAAGAAGATTAGTTAGCCATAATAAAACTAAGCAACATGTAGAAAGATGAAATAAACATGGATTGAAAGATCAAAAGAAGAACAAGAAGAAGAACAGGAAAACACTTGGACAGAGCTTCGATATTGAAAACAAGAACAAGAACAAAGAAGAAAATCTAAAAATGATACAAGGATAGAAAGGAGGCCTAAGAAATGGCTTAAGAAAATGGCAACCTTCACCCTCCCCTCAAGGTACCTTTTTATAAAATTTTGGAGTGGGCGAAATGGTAAAAATAAAATGGTCAAATATAGGTAAATACAAATCAACAATGGCAAGCCCCAACTTGTTTTAATTTTTGGGCCATCTTAGACATCAGATTAGCTCTTCCTCAAAGCACGGAAGTTGTAGATATCCTCTTTAGCTTCGAATCGATAGCTTGCTCATTTAAATCGGACATCCATAGCTCAAGTTATGATTTTGTTACCAAAACTGCTCTTCAGCACACGAAATAATGAAGGGTCTCATCTATAATCAGATTTCAGCAATGAAAATGATCAAACTAGCTTGTAGAATAAAGTATAGTTGAAGATCTATGTGTTGGCTTTCAGATGAATTTAGAATCACTCAGTTCCGATACCTACAGCTCCAAATATGATTTTTCTCGTGAAGGGCCGCCAAGTGATGATTTTTACCTACATAAAAAAATAATTATTTAATATATATATTTTAATACTAATGAACAATAAACCGCATATGTACAGTGAATACGCGTATGAACAGTAAGTCGGTGAATAGTAATTATGAATAATAAAAATGTGTGTGAATAGTAAAAATGCGTGAATAATAACCCAGTGGAAAAATGCTTAGAATATAGAAATTAATAATACTCAAAGTGTATAATGATGATTTAAACCCTTAATAACAATACACTTATGTGTATTCATCACTTCGATTAACCAATTGGAAGATTCAACAGCTGAATACGGCCTACCGAGCTTCCTCGTCACGTTTAGTGGGTATCACCAAATTCGGATGAACCCCAAAGATGTGGAAAAAGTGGCATTCATAATAGACGTAGGAACATTGATATGATCAAAGAAGGCACATCCAATGACAATAAGGATCCATTGAAGATAACTAGTGGACCATTGACAAGGAAGAAGGCTAAGGAGCTCACTAGTACAGTTCAAGCTTTTGTCTCAAGCCTTTTCATGGATAATGTTCTTGGAATTTCACAAGGAGCTGCTGGAACATGCAAGGAAGCATATGGAGATGATCGCCAAGCTTGGATGTTGACAGATTGGTGATGTTCTGGTAGAAAATTCATATCTTGACCTAAACAGATTGGAATTAAGTGATTTTTAATTCATTGGAAAGCTAACATCTGGAGCTACAAATCATATGAAGATCATGAAACCTAATTGTCACGTTAAGGAGGTCGAATTTAGCTTCAAAGTCGTGATTTACGAGTTATCGCTGGTTCAGAAGTAGTTACAGTATTTTGGGCATATCTTTGGATTTAGATGTCCGTTTTGTGTGGTTAAGGTGTCATTTCAAATATGAGAAAGAGGTATAAAACTTCCATTCTTTGCATTTTGAGAAATCATGGCTGCATCAAGTTCGAATTTCAGCTTGAAGTTGAAGACACAAGCAGGAACCACCTGAGAAAACTATTTTGGGGGTTTTATGGCCAATCTTGTTTTGTAACGTATTTTATTTTATTTTCCTGTTTATTTACATTATTTAGGATGTTATTTAGGCCATGGAAGTGATTCAAGTCACTTAGGATAAATGGAATTCACTGCACACCTTAAACATGTATTAAAAGGGTGTAGAAATCCTAGTTTGACTAGGTTTTCTTGAGTCATTTGTAACTAGGTTTCCTAGGTGACTTGGGTTGCAAATTTTATTGAGTTTTACCCTAGTTTAGGCCTATAAATAGGCACATATTCTGGGTGAAAAAAAACAGCCTTGAAATGAAATAATATTGCTACTTTGGAGAGAATTTCTCTTTGGTTCTTTGTGGACTACCTTGGTGCACAAGTGTACTTGTGTTCTTGGTGTTCTTATACTTCTCGTTTCTAGTTATAGGTTGATTAGGGGTGGGGGTCTTAAAATCCAGTCCCTTTGATGTCTTGTGGTGTTTGAAAAACATCTTGCGCACGTTTCATGGTCTTTATACCATCGGGGTTCGCATCAAACATATTGTTATGTGAGAATGCCTCAAGAACGCAGGAGCCACATATTAGAGATTGATGAACAAGGTGTTTGATTCCTAGATCAGGAGAAACCTGGAAGTCTATGTCGACAATATGATAGTCAAAAGCATAATATCTAAAGATCATATCGTAGACCTATAGGAAACCTTCCAATAACTCCACACCTTTGGAAGCCGTTTGCACCCTAAAAAGTGCGTATTTAGGGTCACAGCTGGCAAATTCCTTGGCTTTATGGTGTCTGAGAGAGGCTTAGATGCCAATCCAGAGAAAGTCAATACCTTGGTCAGATTCCAAACTCCCACAACTATAAACGACATATGAAGGCTTACTAGAAGAATAATAACACTTAGTAGATTCATTTCCAGATTTAGGGATCGGGGCCGACTCTTCTTCAAGGTGTTCACTAAAGCTGCCAAAAGCAAAGTTAAGCCTAGTGCTGAGGAACACCCTTGGAATGAAGAGTGTCAAAAAGATTGGGAAGAACTGAAGAACTATTGTCCTACTTACTGACACTTTGCCAACCTAGAGTGGGAGAATCCCTTATACTTTACCTCACTGTTAGCAAAAAGCCTCAAGTTTGGTGCTTGTTATGGAGGAGGAAAGCAATGGCCAGTATATTGTATTAGTAAGTCTTTACAAGGTACCAAAGTTAGGTATTCAACATTGCAAAAAGCAATCAATGCCTTAGTTATGGCAAGCAGAAGACTTCAGCCTTACTTATAAGGACACTCCATTATGGTTCAAAGTAACCTACCTCTTCAGGATATCACGAAGAAGGTAGACCATTCAGGCCTGTTATCAAAATGGTGCATTGAGCTCGGTGAGTATGACATTACATATGAACCAAGGAAAGCAATAAAAGCTCAGGCCTTAGCAGACTTTATAGCTAAATTGCTTGAAACTATGGGTGCCTCAGCAAACCTCAGTGATGAGGACCCTAAATGGATTCTTTTTGTGAATGGTGTTTCGCATTTAGAGCATCAAGGTATGGGTATAATACTGTGAGGACTCGAAGGTATGGAAGCATCAAAAGCCATCAAGTTTGGATTCCATGTCACCAACTATTAGTGTTGTGCCCAAAAGTCAATCATGAGATGATTGTATTTTGCACATTGAGACATGATATTTTATTGAGGCATTAATCCAGTAATTATGTTTGTTGTTTTGTTTTTGCGTAATTTAATAAATATAATTATAACCCTAGAATAATGATATTCTTAAATGTCCCTGGTCTAGTATTATTGTGGAGTGGGTTACAATAATACATAATGACTAGCATACGTACATACTAATATGAGATATGTAGTCTACATATGGGTACAAGTTGGAGAACTTGTGTAGTAGACAGACACACCATGAGAATGCTACATGGATCGTTATATGTGTGTTATAAGTGATTCTCATAGTGATCATGGTATATGTAGTCCTTTGACCTAAGGTCATCAAGGTTCCTTACATGTGAGTCTCATACTTTAATACTTCTTTTTATTGCTCATCATTAGAGAACTTGGAGGAGGTCATTGGGTATTTCACATATCATATAGAGGGTTTTGTATGATCAAGATGGGATTTGTCCTTCCTATGTAACGGGAGTGATATTTTCGGGCCCCTTGATAGAGTGAGACTTAGAAAATGCATGGCCATGCTCGGATGAGTTGATATACGATATCAATGTCATCAGTTTAAGTTCGCCTACTCGGTAATCAAGAAACCAAAGATTGGGCTATACGAGAGTGACACATTCCATGTCTCGTGCTTAGTCTTGATATCTTGGACAAAGGGATAATGGAATACATGGATAATGATCATAAAGGTTTAGTCAAATCACCAACAATCTTATCACTTGGGTATCAATGATGTGTTGCCAGACACCGCTCGTTGCTTATGATCATAAATGTGATTTATGATCATTGCCAATGTGGTAAGCGCATATTGGGTCTCACACATAAAGCGTATTTGGATTATTTGAGTGCATGGGCTAATTTATTTCGGTTATGGTTTCATGATAATTTCATATTAATAATTAGCCCAAAAGTTGAGCCATTATTAAGCCCGAAGTTAAACCTAATTAGATTAGAGCTATGAAACCCATTAGGCTTGGAAGTTGAGTCTCACTATAAATACATCATATAATGAGAAATTCACAGCTTTTACCCTAGGCTCCCAAAAAGTTCTAGCAGCACTATTCTCTTAGCATTCCTTGGAGGACACAAGCTAGTACTGCGAGCGGAAGAGGAACACATCTGTCGGGATGTGCTAGAGGTGTGGTGATCCTAAGAGGCTCGTGTGGATACTGTAAAGATCTTGAACACGTCAACTGTTCAGATTTTGTGATTCGACTCAATAGTTGGGTGAAGGATCTCAATTGAATTATGTATGAAAAATTTCAAACACCCAGTTTACCCCATTTTACTTGGATCCTGGAGGGTTTTGGTTATATTCCACTGCACTTATTTGGCTCCCAAAACCCTTCACCAACATCGCCAAATACAAAGCTCTCATAGCTGGGCTATGGCTGGCAAAAAAAGTCAGTGTAAAAAATCTGAAGGCTTACAGTGACTCCCAGCTAGTAGTTTGGCAAACAATAGGGGAATACAGTGCCAAGGATCTGAAATTGGAAAAATATTCTGACCTTTTCAAAGACCTAGTCCAAGAATTTGAAAAAGTACAGATAGAAATGGTACCTCAGAGAGAGGACATTGAAGTAGATATATTGTCCAAGTCAAAATAGTCAACCGAAATGCTTGATTCTCTGAGCATATCCATAATGGCATTCACGACCTCAGAAAAAGGGTGAAAGGATTCAATTAGAGAATGTTTCACGAATTTGTCCTTACCCAAGGGCCCTTGAGAGGCAGTGAAGGTACGAATGTGACTGGGAAGATACTTCCTAGTTAAGGAGGTGTTGTACAGACAAGGATTTTAAATCCCTTGCAAAGATGCGTTAGTGAAGAGGACGCCACAGCAGTACTGAAGAAGTTCATGAAAGAATATGTGGATCCCACATTGGGATAGATGCCCTGGCAACAGTACTACTTTGGCAATGATATTTTTGGCCCACTATAAGGAAGGACGCTTGGCAATTTGTCAGGCAGTGTAACAAGTGCCAGTGACATGCGCCAATCCAAAGAACACTTTTGGAAGTGATAACTTCTGAAAATTACTTGTGCCACTTCACCGTATAGGGAATTGACCTCATTGGACCCCTCTTTACGACTCTAGGATGCATCAAATATTACGTCGTTATAGTAGACTATTTCACAAAGTGGATCAAGGTAGAACCCTTGGCAACAAGTTTGGCCAAAGACATTCAGAAGTTCATTTGGAAAAGCATCATATGCCAATTCGGTTGCCCGAGGGTGATAGTAGCAGATAATGGTTCCTAATTCATTGACAAAGGATTTTAGGAATTTACCACCAACCTCGGCATAAAATTGCACTTCACCCTAGTTGCTCATCCTTAAAGAAATGGACAAGTTGAAGTATCCAATAGGACCTTGAAGGATGGTCTGAAGAAAAGGCTAAATGAAGCCAAGGGAAAATGGCCTGGTAAACTTCCAAGCGTACTATGGAGTTACTAAACAACCCCTAGAAGAGCAACGGGGGAGACCCCTTTTTCATTTTTGTTCGGGGACAAAGGCTCTGATCCCTATTGAAGTTATAAAGCCTTCCATAAAAATACAAGTATTCAACAAAGAAGGGAACAACATCGGCTTAAGAGCCAAACTTGATATTGTTGATGAACATAGGGAGATGGCCAAACTTAGAAGAAAGGCTTTCCAGCAATGAGTAGCCATTGCCACTAACTTGAAAGTCAAACCTAAAGGAATTCAGATAGGAGATCATATTCTTCGAAATGCTAAGTTGGAAGCCCAAAAACCATATCATGGTATACTTCGGGCAAATTGGGAAGGACCTTATTTGGTTGCAGATGAAGTTCAGCTAGGAGTCTACAAACATAAAAATGCCGATGGAGAAGAGTTAAAAAACAATTGGAATTTGGATTCTTTGAAAAAATTCTACACTTAGAAAAATTCTAAGGACTTAGAAATTTTCAAAAAGAACATTGTACTTATAGGAAGTTTTCCTAAGTTGTTACTAGGGAATTTTTGAAGTTGAATACTTAAGAAATGCAAACTTTTTGAAGATATTACACGAATGAAACACTTAAGCAAATTTTTATTTCTTGAGATTACTGAAGTTGTGAAATGTTGTTCTCGAGAAACATTCTATCCAAAGGTGCAAATAACATCTAGCCGAAGATGGCAAACCACCAACCTTGGTAGCTTTTTACCCCAAAAGTGGTAAATGACCATCTGTCAAAGGAAAAAGCCAAATGAATCCTTCAAACATCTTTTTGAAGGTGATAGTACAAATGCTTTGAGCATTAACTCTTTGCCAAACATGGTGATAATAATGACATTGAATATGTTTGTCTAAAGTTGAAGGTGATTTCCGAACATCTTGCCATAATTGATAAACACTTAGCCAAAAAATTAGTGAGTACTCTCCAAAGATGGTAACAGTACTGAACATGGTAAATGTTTTTGCTAAAGGTAGTGAAACTGCTGAAGGTGGCCAGCCAACTAGAAGTATCGATGCTTCTTATGGACTTAGCCAAAATTTTGAACACAAACTTGAAAATGAAAGGCATTTAACTAAGACAAAGGAAGAGGAGTGAAAAAAAAAAAAAACGGGGGGGAAGACCCCTTAACTCCTCTTTCTCCTCATCCCCTTGGGACTCTTTGGCATCAATGTCTTCTGTAGGCTTCGGATGTTGCTTGGGAAGGTTCAAAAATTCTCTCTTCAACCATTTTGATGGAGGACCTTTGGGCATATTAAGGGCCCAAAGAAAGGAGTGGTCAAGGTCAAGATAGCGTGAAAGCACTTGATGCCAGCATGGCAGAAGCCATCTTGAAATGAAGCCTTTGTCACCTAATCGGCCTCTGCCTTCTTCACCTCCAAGGCCTCCATTTCATTGTTGAAGGGCTCTATTTCCTTCTTCTTCTTTTTCTTCCATTTCTTTAGTTGCTCGAGCTTGGCTGATAGTTGGGCCTTCTTTGAAAATGAGTTCATCAGGTAAAAAATAAGGTCTTCTCATTCCTTCCGAAAGGCTTTTAATAGAAGAAACTTGCCTAGATAGCATTTTCCCAAGGTTAGACACTTGGGAAGAGTAATCATCAAGGAGCTCTTTCTTGCTCTCCATCATTTCTTAGTGAAGTTTTGCCAACCTTTCCTTGGTGAATTTATTGAGTTTTCCATCTTTGAGGTGAGAGCTCGCAAAAGCTTTTTTGCCCTTAGCCAAATTTTCCTTTGATTGATTTCGGACCTAGGTTTGTTTCACTGACCATGCTAAAAAATAGGCCCCATAGGCGAGCATCTGCAAAATAAAAGACAAGGCTTTGAGAATGAGGTGGAAACTTGGATAGCAAACTTTGTCTAAGTACCAGGAGAAAGAGAATACTTGAGCAGCATGCTCATTAATCCGAGTCGCCAAAATTTGCTTATTCGGACAGGACTTCCTTAGAGATTGGAAGGTAGTGTTCATCATGATACCCCTCACTATCTGGGGGACCATGTTTTGCCAATCCTCTGAGAATGGGTCCATGTCCTTGGTGAAATTCCATAATGGCTCCCTCAAAACCTTGTTGAAGGGGATCTTCACATCCCAAAGCTCTCATTTTCGTGTTTGTTTAGCAATCTAGTTTGGTGAAGGTAACTCCTCTACAATGTCATGTCGAAGTTCCACTACCACATTATCCCTTAACCATTCATCTATAAAGTCTCAAATTCTAAAAATTCCAAAGCTTATAAATGAAGGATCAAAAGTGTTACCACCTCACAAAAATGGGATAATTACAAGTGTGGCATAATAGCTAAAAACCATTATATTATGTAATTTTCTTCATACTGATTAAAGTGTGAGGGGTAAAAGGTATAATGAACACCTCCTTAAAAGTGTTCCAAGTTGGTAACTTGGCCCCCAACAAAAGCCTTAAGGATTTCTTGTTTGTCGAGCAATCTATGGAATTTTTTGTAAGGTTTTGGAAATTTGGGTACTTAATTGCAAACTCTCAAGAAAGAGCTTTGGAGAGTTATGGGAAGGATATGAATGATATGAAAGTGCTATTGGAGGATTGCTTACGGAAGACAATTAAGGAGAAAGAAAACACAAAAAGGCGTAAAGGACCTAAGTGTTCGAATGTAGGCCTTAAGATGTGTATGTTTTTTACTTAAGTCAAATGGAGCAATTTGGAGTTTTCCCACCTAGGGTGTTATGGCTGTCCTAGTGGAAAGCTAATTTGGAACCTTATTTCAAGTTCATATAGCAAGAATAGATATAATGGGCAAAGTTTACTAAGTTTCGAGAAATTTAAGGCACTAATGAGGTTCGGGGGCAAAATGGAAATTTTGCATGCTGAAGAGTCGGGCTAAGTCCCGATAGTTGAAAATGATTTTTTAAAACCTAACTTCTACTTTTAACTCAAGTTTAGTTCAAATAAACAAGATTTAACTAAGTTCGATTAAAGGTACCAAAAGGAGGGGACTTATTTGTAAGTTTTTAAATAGTTTGGTGGCTTGGGGTTTAAAAGAGCATATAAATTGGTAAAGGAGGGGAGGGCTGCCATTTTCATGTTTCAACTAGAGCTCATCCTTCTCTCTACCAATTCTCCATCAATCCAAGCTTAAAACCAAGAGATTTTTGTGGAAATTGAAGCCACCAAGGATATTTAAGCTATGGAAGGCTTGTTTCAAGCATGATTTCAAATTTTTGGTGCTTAGAACCTTGTTTCAAGTTTTTGGTTCTTAGAAACTTGTTATTTCTTGGTTGTTTCTTGTTTAAGAAGTGATTAGATGCTTGGGTTTTGGTTAGAAGTTAGTAATTTTCTGTTTTATGGCTTTGTTTGCTTGGAACTTAGGTAGTGTTACCCACTCCGGGGTAGTCCAATTATGGTGCCAAAATTGTGCATTTAGACTCCTAGGATTGGTAATGTTCTGTAGGCCATCAGAACACTACTCTTAGTGTGCATACCCAAGTGGCCCTCTTGGGCACTATGTAAATACATGCATATTGGTCCAACCATCACACACATATTCACATTTCATGCACACCACTGCAGCAAATAAGGAAAACACTAGCACAAGTCTTAATCTTGGCTACCACACATTAGGCAATCTTGTTAAGTTCTAGTGACCAGCTACTGCACCTGTAACTTCCACTAATAAACTGTATCATTCTAGCCCCATAACCCCCTATTTTATTTTCTCAATTACCAAGTAGAGACTTGGAGAAAACCAAGGAATTTTGTTTTACATCAATAGCCCACCTATGCACCTAGTTATGGATGTTTTCAGTTGGTTACAAAATTCTGACCAAATGAACAGTAACTTAGCTAATTTTGCAACATCATATTTTTGGATACAGGGCTTTAAATCCAGAAATTCAAAAGCCCAGTTAACCCTGTAGATGTCCTCTAGGTGTGGTCAAAATTTCATACCAAGATTTGTTCTACACAGGGAGAGATTAAACTTTAGGTCCAGAGTCGAAATTCTGGCAACTTTTGGACCATTTTGCCCATAAAATTTTTCCAAACCATGCAAACACTTCATTCACAAGGGGGAAGCCCTCCAAGGCTATCGCATCTATGTCCATTACACATAGCAATTACATTCCATTTCTTTTAACAAATTTATGTGCCCAAAACAGAATTTACAAGTAAGCAGTCCATCATTCACACTTAGGCAGCTTTGCACCACATTACTTACATAGCCAAAACATTACCCAAATGTTCACATACTTGTCTCATTTTACATACACCACATGTACATGAATACATGCACTACAATATGGTCTTAAATTAGCTAAATACGCACCCTAGGTTACAGGAGGTCCTGAGGCACAATGGACTCCAAAAACAGGATGCTGGACAGCTGCTGCAGAACACAATAAGTACCACCATTAAAAATACCAAATATACTCCTAAAATCACCAAACTTTCCAGATCATAACTATACATATGGAAGTTCATGTACCTGAAATTTTAGATTAAAACTCAAACCACAAAGGTTAGTTTGAAGGTGATCTTTCAGCTGGACCTGAAATGACAGAATTGAGGGGAGTAAGTTTCATTAAGAAACTTAGTAAGGGTAGCACTTGGATTCAATAGAAAATGTAACCACCATTAAAACCTGCATCCAAAGACACTAAAACAGAAAAATCACAATGCATTTATACAATATATAGCAACCAAATGCAGCAGCCATTCACAACAAACAAACACATGAAATGCAGCAGCAAGATATACCATAGGTTAGTCCATAAAACACATAATAAACATAACCAAATCACTATGGCAGCCCACCTCAAGCTAATGCTTGGTCTTAGGAGGATTTTAACAGTAGTTAGTACTAACTTTTGGGCTCTAGAAACCCTTACTTTACTGCCATCATTGTGCACTTGACAATAGGTCACAAAACCTTCAATAAGTGCACTCCCCTCACTAAGCTTGGTTCATCAAGCTCATGGCTCTCTTCCAAGCTTAGCCCTAGCTCCATGGATGTTTGAAAACTGCTGAAAATAGTCCATGAGAGCAAGAGAACCCTTACCAAAGTGGGTAGGCCAAAAATCAAGCTTGATCCTTGAAGTATCCAAGAAATAGCTCTAGTTTGCTTCTAATTGCTTCCTTTTGCCTTCAATTTCAATCAATTGCAAGTTGCAATTTGAAGGTGTGGTGGCTATGGAGGAAGTATGGCTGTGTTCTTGGGCTGGGGGAGGACGAAAATGAGAGGGATAAGTGATTTGGCCACTTAAATGGCCTTAAATGAGATTAAGGGCACAAAACACACTTAACAAGCTTAATCTTGCTTTATGTCATTTTCTTTCTCACTAATTATGGTTTCTTTGTCTTAAACTCACTGGTACACATGTGGCCAACATTTTTGACTAATTATCAAGTCATGGCTGCCTCCCCCCATGGTGGGATAACCCCACATTTCCACCCTTAGACTTAAGTCAAAATCTTGAACACCTTAAGGTTTACACTAGGACATTTAGGTCCTTATTGCCTTTAGTGTTTCCTTTGTCCGAACTTGTCTTCCATGAGTAATTTGGTCCTCCAATAGCACATTCATACCATTTATATCCTTCCCATAACTCTCCAAGTCTCTTTCTTGAGAGTTTTGCAATTGAGTACCCGAATTTCCAAAACCTTACAAAAAAATCCATAGGCTGCTTGACAAACAAGCAATCCTTTAGGCTTTTCTTGGGGGCCAAGTTACCAACTTAGAACACTTTTAAGGAGGTGTTGATCGTGCCTTTTACCCCCTACGCTTCAATCACTATGGTGAAAATTACACAATATAATGGTTTTTAGCCATTATGACACACTTGTAATTCTCCTATTTTGTGAGGTGGTAACAATCCTCCCCCCCTTAAAAATTTTGGTCCTCTAAAATAGCCTTTAACTTCTGGTATTCTTCAGGATACTTTTCCATAAGGTCTTTTTCAGTTTCCCAGGTTGTTTATCTTTCAGAGTTGTGTGACCACTGAACTTTAACCATGGGAATAAGTTTGTTTCTTAACCTTCTAGTATCCTTGGCTAAGATAGCTATAGGTTTCTCTTCATATGTCAAGTTAAGTTCCAACTATATGTCTTCCACTACAATAGCATGCTTTGTGTCTAATAAACACTTCTTAAGCATACTGATGTGAAAAACATTATGAACACTTGACATGCTTGGTGGTAGAGCTAACCTGTATGCTACCTTGCCAACTCTGTCCAAGATCTCGTAAGGACCGATGTATCTTAGAGCTAACTTGGTTATTCTGCCAAATCTCACAGTGCCTCTGATTGGTGGAACTTTCAGCCAAACATTGTTACCAACCTCAAATTCCAAGTTTCTCATTTTTTTGCTGACATAGGCTGTGGTCCTTTCATTGGCTGCCATTAATCTCTCTTGAATTTTCTTGATTTTGGTAGTAGTCTCTTCAATAATTTTGGGACCAAACTCTAGCCTGTCTGAGGCTTCCACCCAACAGTGGGGTGTCATGCACCTTCTTCCATATAATGCTTCATAAGGTGACATGCCAATAGTGCTTTGGTAACTATTGTTATATGAGAATTCCACCAATGGCAAGTGTTGGTCCCATTCACCTTTAAAATTCAACACACAGCTCCTGAGCATGTCTTCCGGTATCTGTATCACCCTTTCAGATTGCCCATTTGTCTGAGGATGATAAGCAGTACTTAGGTGGATTTTGGTTCCCATTGCTTTATGAAAAGCACTCCAAAACTGAGCTGTAAGTCTTGGATATCTATCAGATACAATGGAGTCTAGCACTCCATGTAGTCTCACTATCTCCTAAACATACTTCTAGGCTAACTTCTCCAAGGAGTCTGTGAGTTTCATAGGTAAGAAGTGGGAACATTTGGTTAGCCTATCCACAATGACCTAGATTGTATCATGCCTTAATCCAGTCATAGGCAACCTAGCCAAAAAGTCCATTGTTATGTTGCCTCACTTCCTCACTGGTATAGGTAGAGTCTATAGGATACCAGCTGGCTTCTGGTGCTCTACCTTTACCCTCTGGCATGTGGCACATTTGGAGACATAAGTAGCTATGTCTCTCTTCATATATGGCCACCAGAAGTGAGTCTTCAAATCTTTATACATTTTCTCACTTCTTGGATGGATGTTCAACTTGCTTGTGTGAGCTTCTTCAAGTATTTCATCCTTGAGCTTTGCTCATTTAGGCACATGGATTTGGTCCTTGAAATACAATAATCCTTGCTTGTAGGCAAAGGATTGATACAAGGAACCTTTTTCTTCTCTTGAGATCCTTTATAGTCTTTGGTCTTTCCCATTCTTGCACTGCCTTGACCTTTTCAGGGTCTGCCTTAAGGCCCCGTGCATCTATGATTTGTCTTAGGAAAGACACTCCCCTTATCCAGAATTCACACTTGGAAAACTTGGCATAAAGCTAATGTTCCAACAGAGTCTTTAAGACAATCTTCAAATAATGTTCATGTTCATTTTCATCCTTGGAATACACTAGGATGTCATCAATGAACACAACCACAAATTTATCTAGATGTGGTCTAAACACCCTATTCATCAGGTCCATGAAAGTAGCTGGGGCATTAGTCAAATCGATTGGCATGACTGTGTACTCATAATGCCCATATTTGGTCCTGAATGCAGTCTTAGGAATGTCCTCTTCCTTTACTCTTAACTGGAAATATCTAGATCTCAAATCTATCTTGGAGAAGATCTTAGCTCCCTTGAGTTGATCAAACAGATCCTCAATCCTAGGGAGTGGATACTATTTCTTGATAGTCACTGCATTAAGCTTCCTGTAGTCAATGCATAGTCTCAAAGATCCATCCCATTTTTTTCACAAAGAGAATAGCATCTCCCCATGGTGAAACACTTCGCCTAATGAACCCTTTTTTAGGAAGTTCATCAAGTTGTTTCTTAAGATCATTCATCTCTATGATTAGCATTCTATAAGGAGGTATGGATATTGGACTAGCTTCTAGTTGCAGCTTGATTTCAAACTCATTCTCCTTTTGTGGAGGAATGCCTGGCAGATCTTTAGGAAAGACTTTTGGAAAGTCTTTCACTATAGGTATTCTATCTACTTCTACTTCACAGTGCAATTGATTCAATACATAACAATAATCATGCTCAGAAATCACAGGTATTTCATCTAGTACCTCTAGCTCCATGCCAAGCATTTCATACACTAATTCTTTAGAATTCACTAATGCATGCACTTCACCATCAGGCAATGTGATTTCCCTCTTAGCACAATCAATTCTTATGTTAGGCATAGCAAGCCAATTCATACCCAGCAGTAAATCATACTTAGGAATGCCCAACACTAGCATATTAGTCATAACCTTAGTCTTTCCTACTACTGGCTCACAATCCTTAGCTAGGTCATTAGTGAAAAGACATTGGCTACCTGCTGTTTTTACTAAGGATATCCTAGGCATGATTTCAGTAGGCAATTTAATGGCATTAACAAATTTCCTAGACACTATAGACACAGATGCAACAGTATCAAACAGAACACTAACAGGCATACCATTAAGGTAAATGTTACCTCTTAGTGCTATCCCTGCTCTGATGTCTCTGGCCTCTCCACTTGGAAGACTTTGCTAGCTCTCAGCATTAGAGGCTAAGGCATTGGAGGAACTGGCCTCTGCTGTCCCTCCCTTGGCGCTCCCCCTTTAGGTCCTGCCCTAATAGGCCTTACTGGACCTTGGTCTTCCGGCCTCCTTTGAGCCTATAGGCAGTCTTTGATCCAATGATCCATGGATCCACATCTTAGACACGCTTGGGTGTCAAAATAACAAGGTTTCCTTCCATGAAGCTTCCTGCATTTAGGGCACCTGAGACCAAGGAACTTCCCTTTAACCTTGCCCTCACCACCAAGATGAGAATTCTTGGCAATTCCTTTGCCATGTGGTGGCTTCTTCTGCTTGCCTCCTGCCTGACTACTTTCCCCTAGTCCACTGGGAAAGTACTTAGGCTCATGCTCCTCTTGCTCTACTAATAGAGCTTTTTGCACTGCTTAATAGTATGTAACTGCTCCGAAAGGTCTAACAGCCTTTCTAATGTCTAACCTTATGCCTCTGACAAATCTTTTGGCCTTCAATTCCTCTAGTCCATGATACTGAGGAGCATACCTCACCAGCTGATTGAATTTGTGCTCATACTCTAGGACACTGAGGTTGTCCTGCCTTAAAGCATCAATTTCAACTTGCTTCATATCCTTGATAGCATTATTGATGTAGTGCTCCTGGAATAGCTATGTGAACTCTAGCCAGCTCATCTCAATATCTCCTCCTGGCCTTCTCCTCTTCTGGAAAGCATACCTATCTCTGGTGTTTCTCCACCACATCTCTGCACTGCCTACCAGATTGTAGGTAGCCAGTGACACTCTTTTGGTGGAGCTGAGTGGCATCCTCTCAAACATTTTTTCAATGAAGATTAACTATTCCTCAGCTCTCTCTGGCCCAACTCTTCCATCAAACTGTGGAGGTATTAGGCCTTGGAAGCTCTCCAATAGTCTGACTTCATCTAGGCCTTCCAGATCCTCTGATCTGTGTCTCCTGGATCTGTGAGAGCCCTATGTATGGTGATGCTCTCTATGATCTTTCTGCCTTCTCCTGGATCTTCTATCATGGACTTCCTCTGTCGTGCCCTAAACTGCCCCTGGCCCATTTGGCTTGATTTTTGTAAAACATGCAGCGGAAGTTTTCATTACACAGAAGGGGCTTTTAAAACTCACTAAGACTTATGGGCACGAACCCCAGGATACTTATCGGTACTAGCTCATTAAGTTCTTTAATTAAAGTTAAGTTGATGTGCTCTCAGAAACAAGCTAGCACCTATGTAGATTTCATGTGTTCATTTTCATGGTCTTTACCAAGCTTAGCCAAGAATATGCATGGCAACCAAAACACCAACTTAAGTTTAAAAACTTATTTTCATGCATATGCTTTGCATGCTTATGTGTTTTGGTGTTCACTAGTGCACATAATCACTTAATGCCTTTAGATGCAACTAATGCTTAGGCATGTATTAATTCACATACGTGCACTTAAATTTCTTATTAGCCAAACTTTACACAAGCATCCAATTTCATGCTTTTTCTAAGTTTACTTGCATGTTCTTTACTAAGTGAGCATACATAGCCAAACATTGCATGCTTTCAACATAGACATGGGCTTATGGGCCTTTTAGTACTTAACATGCATATGGCCCAAAATTAACCAAGAATAAAATTAAATTTTCCAAGTTCTTATTTAAGCCCAAAACGTACATTTAAGCCCAATTTCAACATGCTTCAAGTTTCATGAAAACATAACCCATAAATTCATGCATGGGCCTTGGTAAGTCCACCAAGCAATAAAAATACCCAAAAATGTCCAAGTCCATAATACAAGCCCAAAGCCAAGTTTGGCCAAATTTTAGCTAAGTCCATAATTTGGTCACTAAAGTTAGACCAACAAAAACATGCTTAAAAGCAAGCCATAAATCCACAAAGCCATGGAACACAAATTTCCACCTTAATAGACCTTGTTCCCACAATTCTAAGACTTCAAGTCCTGCACAGAAAGTCCACATTTTTTTTAGCTTGTTTACAAGCAACTTATATACTTAGAATACTTAGAATATTTTGAGCAATACCATACACAAATCCAACCTTAGCATACAGAAAGAGTACTCAAGACTCTTAGCTTGATCTTTCAAGCAAACCTTTACCTACAAAAGTAGAGTAGGGCGGGTGAGTTATAAAACTCAATAAGGATTCCGTGGCATCCAATGCCTAACTTATGGCCTCCAAGGCCTAACATATGCCAAGAATGTAATGGCAAAATAATCCTTATTCCTGCAAAGAAAACATAAAGACAAAGAAAACAAAAAGATACATGCATATAGCAATAATATCATAATCGGGGGTTAGCATGCACAACAAATCAAAGAAGCACACAAACACACACCACTTAACACTTTGTTCACAGAAGGGCAGCAAGCATCCCTCAAGTTTTAATTCATTAATTTCATATACTTAATGTTTTCGGAGAGCTCACTTAGCATAGGAATTAAGGTGGCCGCCTTAACTCCTAGCCCATAATGCTTGCTTACTTAACTTAGCTCATGAGCAAAACAGAATTGCCGAAGCAATAACATAACTTAAGCCCTCTTAGCACTCCTAGGATCACATGGTTCTTTGACCATCACCTAGGGGCCCGAATACTCACACAAAAAATCCATGGAACTATGCCATGCAATAAAGTGAGTATAGGAATCCTTACCCACAACACCGAAAGCTTTAGAAGCTTATTTTCCTTCGTTTTCCTTGCTTGTTGACTCTAGAAATTGTTTTCTAGCATAAGAACCAAGATGGGCCAAATTTTATTAGTAACCATAAGGTACCAAGAACACTTGGTGATTAACTCAAATAACACAAAATACCAAGAACACTTGGTGTACACTTACAGAACCTCACAGAAGAGGTAAGACCAATTTCTTGTGCTTGATGTTCTTCAAGCTTCTTCTTGATTTCTTGCTTCTAATGAACTTAGGAACTCAATCACACAAAGAGCTCCTTGAGTAGAGTTTAAAACCTCCAAGAAATGGAAATGGCCGAATTTTCCTCCTTGGTTTTCTTTGAATTCTTCACCTGATTCTTGCTCTTTATGGTCTTAGAGCTTGAATTCAACCAAGAATACTTGGTTTTAATTTGAGGAAGGATTATTTCTAGCTATGGATGAATATTTAGATGAGGAAAAGAGTTGGAAATGTGTTTGGAATGGTGAGACTTGGTATGGAAGAAAATGGAGAGAGAATGAGAGAGTTTAAGAGCAAATGGCTTTGAATGAGTGGATTGATTATGTTTTAATGTGTGGGAAGGTGATGGCCAGCCATATGGGAAGGAAAATGAGTGTATAATGTGCTTGGAAGAGTGGGAGACAAGATTTAATGGAAGGAAGACTAATTGGAAGACTTTTGTGTAAGTTGGTAGAAAAAGTCAAAAGTAGGAGACATGTAGGTGAAGAAAGAATCCAAAGTCTTGACTAAGGATGGGAGGTGGATTAAAATAGTAGGAAATTAATAATGTGTTTGAAATGAGTGGGAGACAAGATTAAAAGAAATGAAGACTAATTGGAAGACTTTTGGGTAAGTTTAGTAGAAAAAGTCAAAAGTAGGTGAAGAAAGAATCCAAGGTGATGACTAAGGATGGGAGGTGGATTAAAATAATAGAATTTGGAGGAAGGTGACATAAAATATTGGGAATTGGAGGGGCATGGCTGGCTAAGGCATCCTAGGCCATTAAAATGGCCTAATTCCCCCTTTAGTCCTCCAACTTTCTAATTTTGGGCAATTGAGCCCAACCACTAAAAATCCTTTTGTTCAATTTAGTCCCTCATCTTTAAAAACCACCATTTTCATTACTAATTCTCTTGGCCTAAGCCAAGCTTATTTCAAGATGTTCAACACTCAATTATGCACATGCCATATTGTCTCCTCAATTTAATTGGGCTAAATTCCCGATTAAGGAAAAATTCTTATGCTCCAAATCCATTTAACCCGGGACCTAATCACTTTGGATTGTCCGGGCATTACATCCTCAATCTCATTCCGAGTGGAGGAATGGTCATGGACTAAGGGATTGGTCCTGGATACCTGACCAATCTCAGACCTTAGTCCTCTTCCTCTTGGATTTCTCCTATCTTCATCTTCCTCCTCAACAGTTTCATCATTTGTGTCTTCTAAGCTTCCAGATTGAACATATTCAGATGTGTTCCTAGTATCCTCTTCTGGTTGTTGCTGTGCATCCTGAACTAGTTCTGCTAGAGCTACTTGGACTCCCTGTTATTGTCCTTGAATCAGCCTTATTAATTTTTTGTTGATTACAGCTAAGTTCATCTGAAGCTCTAACCAAACCTAAGGCACTTCAGGGTTTGGTGCCCCCTGTCGCCCCTGATTCCCTCTATTCTGTTCATTTCTTTGTTGCCTAGAATCAACAGGAGGCCTTCGGGGTGGTTCCCCTCTTTTTGTGGCAACCATGTTTACTTCCTGCATTGATGATCCATCATAGAGCACATATAAAGATCATAGGTATTTCAATGGTACTTGACACTAGCAGCTGACCAAACTGAGTTCATATATGTAGATGCATGCAATGCAACTATATGCTATGTACATGTATAAACCATGCTCTGATACCAAATTTTGTTACCTACTTCGGGGTAGTCCAATTATGGTGCCAAAATTGTGCATTTAGACTCCCAGGATTTGTAATGTTCTGTGGGCCATCAGAACACTACCCTTAGTGTGCATACCCAAATGGCCCTCTTGGGCACTATGTAAATACATGCACATTGGTCTAACCATCACACACATATTCACATTTCATGCACAACATAGCAGCAAAGAACGAAAACACTAGCACAAGCCTTAATCTTGGCTACCACACATTAGGCAATCTTGTTAAGTTCTAGTTACCAGATACTGCACTTGTAACTTCCACTAATAAACTGTATCATTATATCATCATACCCCCCTGTTTTCTTTGCACCATTACCAAGTAAAGACTTAGAACAAACAAAGGAATTTTTTTTTACATCAATAACCCACCTATGGACCAAGTTATGGATTTTTTAATTTGGTCACAAAATTCTGACCAAATGAACAGTAACTTAGCCAATTTTACAACGTCATCTCTTTGGCTACAGGGCTCTAAATTCAGAAATTTGAAAGGCCAGTTAACCCTCTAGATGTCCTCTAGGTGTGGTCAAAATTCATACCAAGATTTATTCTACACAGGGAGATATTAAACTTTAGGTCCAGAGTCAAAATTCTGGCAACTTTTGGACCATTTTGCCCATAGAATTTTTCCAAACCATGCAAACACTTCATTCACAAGGGAAAGCCCTCTAAGGCTATACCATATATGTCCATTACACATAGCAATTACATTCCATTTCTTTTAACAACTTTATGTGGCCAAAACAGAATTTAAAAGTAGGTAGCCCATCATTCATACTTAGGCAGCTTTGCACCACATCACTTACATAGCCAAAACATTACTCAAATGTTCACATACTTGTCTCATTTTACATACACTACATGTACATGCATACATGCACTAAAATATGGTCTTAACTTAGCTAAATATGTACCCTAGGTTACAGGAGGTCCTGAGAAACAATGGACTCCAAAAATAGGATGCTGGACAGTTGCTGCACAACACAATAAGTACCACCATTAAAAATACCAAATGTGCTCCTAAAATCACCAAACTTTCCAGATCATAACTAGACATATGGAAGTTCATGTACCTGAAATTTCAGATTAAAAATCAATCCAAAAAGGTTAGTTTGAAGGTGATCTTTCAGCTGGACCTGAAATGACAGAATTGAGGGGAGTAAGTTTCATTGAGAAACTTAGTAAGGGTAGCACTTGGATTCAATAGGCAATGTAACCATCATTAAAACCTGCATCCAAAGACACTAAAAAAAAAAACCACAATGCATATATACGAGATATAGCAACCAAATGGAGCAGCCATTCACAACAAACAAACACATGAAATGAAGCAGCGAGATATACCATAGGTTAGTCCATAAAACACATAATAAACATAACCAAATCACTATAGCAGCCCTCCTCAAGCTAATGCTTGGTCTTAGGAGGATTTTAGCAGTAGTTAGTACTAACTTTTGGGCTCTAGAAACCCTTACTTTACTTCCTTCATTGTGCACTTCACACTAGGTCACAAAACCTTCAATAAGTGCACTCCCCTCACTAAGCTTGGTTCATCAAGCTCATGGCTCTCTTCCAAGCTTAGCCCTAGCTCCATGGATGTTTGAAAATTGCAGAAAACAGTCCATGAGAGCAAGAGAACCCTTACCAAAGTGGGTAGGCCGAACATCAAGCTTGATCCTTGAAGTATCCAAGAAATAGCTCTAGTTTGCTTCCAATTGCTTCCATTTGCCTTCAATTTCAATCAATTGCAAGTTGCAATTGAAAGTCCATAAGTTGCTTGACAAACAAGCAATCCTTTAGGCTTTTCTTGGGGGCCAAGTTACCAACTTAGAACATTTTTAAGGAGGTGTTGATCATGTCTTTTACCCCCGACACTTCAATCACTATGGTGAGAATTACACAATATAATGGTTTTTAGCCATTATGACACACTTGTAATTCTCCTATTCTGTGAGGTGGTAATAGGTAGGCTTTGAGGAACTCGGTTTTCATGGAAGATTTGATTGATTCTTGCTTGTGGATTGAAACTAAGGTAAGGGAGTTATGTTTTCAAGCTTGATTAATGCTATTGGATAGATTTTGCTTGATGAAATCAAGTAGTTTTGGCAATAGCATTAGTTAGTGGTCTGGTTTGATCATGGTGGACTAGTGTGTTTGACTTGATTGGAATGATGTTATAATGCATCATAGTAAGGCTTGTGATGGTTAGTTTAGGTCTTTGCAATGTGCACTTCATGTATGTGAAGTTTGAAAACTATCCATACATGTTTGATACGTTTAGGAAGTGCCCAAAGTTCATAGCAATAAAATGGGAAGTTTTCTGGGCATTTCGTAGGTTTGGAGACATGTCGCCAATCCATATGAGTTCCCATGACACGTCACCAATACCTCAGAAATTGGCAGAACGTCGACAACTGTGGCAACGCAGCGCCACAGTTGGCGACACATTGCCGAGACAGCATTGACACCCGATTTTGTTTTCTTCATAACTTTTCACTCGGGTGTCCGATTGAGGTGATTCAAATTCCACATGAAGCTAAGAGGGAGTACTATCACCTCCATGCCTTCACTCTACTTGAAATAGGCTAGTTTGAAAGTTATTTCAACTCAAAGTGAAGGAAATTTTTGAATGCATGTTTGGCCACAATAGAGCACCATTAGTTGGGTGCAAGGTTTAGTGCCATCAAAGGCCTAGTTGGGCCTTCATATTTAAGGTTATGATGCAAGGACCTTAGTACACTAAGGTAGGTTCCAAAGAACCTAGTAAATGAGTCCGTTGATGATCATTGCCACTCCACTAGTGTGAACCAAGTAATGGTGGATGGGGGAGCACCATGGATGAAGGCTTAGTGCATTTGTTTCCTAGCCAATTCATGCCTTGAGGTACAAGTGAAAGCCTAGTACATCCTTGGTAGGTTAAATGGGTGGAGGCAGAGTACATAAGTGACCCAGCCAAGTCTAAAGACTTGAGGCACTATGTGGAGGCCTAGTACACCTAATGGATTTCTTACAGCACATGCAAGGAGCATCCACCATGTTCACCTGGACAACAACAAAGGGATGGCTACATTATTGCATCAGGCAGTAAGCTAAGGCTTACTAAGAGTGAGTTAGTGGTTAGAACTCACTAGGCACGGAGTGATGCCTCGTGAAGAGGACTAGGATGAGGAGAGGTCTCAAGGGACCTAGTTATATGTATATATATTAAATCCTCAGGCTGTATGAGTTCACAACACAGGATACATATGTTCTCATATGTTGAGTCCTCAGGATTTTTCTTGCAGGTTGAAGACCCCTTATTGAGAATGTTTGATTCTTACACCCTTACTTTTTGTTGTGCAGTTTTGGGCATCATTGAGCCAGCAACCATTGAGAGTTGTTGAGCTAGACTTATGAGCAGGTATTTAGTTTATTTGAATCTTTATGATTCTAGTTTCTGGGTTGCTTTTTGGTTAAGTTATGGTACTAACTACAATTATCTTTGTGGCCTATAGAGGCTAGTGAAGCACAAGGGAGAACTTACGGAGCTTGGCACTGGGAGTTTGCTCTAAGGTGGAAGCTTGGTTATGGAACTTAGTACAATCATTCACTGTATAGTTTTGATACACTAGTTTGCCTCGAATGGTCATGTTGAGTATTTTACTCTAGGGTCACTCTTGAGTGCAAGCATAGTCTACTCTTGTTTGGATGCTTGAACACAATTAATTATGTGTAGCTAATTCCACTTAAATGCTTTGAATGCTTTGACAGTTTTGATATTTGTTTTTATTAAATTATGCCATGGCAATGTTTCACGTACCATTTCTTTATTTTATTAATTAATTCAAAGCATAAACTCATGCATGACTGCATAGTAGGATTAACTAACTAGAAACATAAAGGTTTTAACTAATGCGCATGTAATCAATTAGCCAATTGTGACTAACATGGGACAAGTTCCCACAGGCTTCCTAGGCAGGCCCATGAGGGGTCGTGTCATAGGGAGGGGTGGCTATGGCTTGGAAATTGGTAAAAAATGTGGGCAAATGTGTACCAATAAGTTTAAGACAAAGAAAACATGCTTATGGGCAAAGAAAATGACATAAAGCATGATTAAGGCTAATAAGGGTGTTTAGTGCCCTAAAGCTAAGTAAAGAAGCCTAACTTGAATTTTCTTCTCCCATATTCGACCCACATAGCCACCACCCTCCTCCATGCCTCTTCCATAGCTCCTCCATATCCACCATATCTCAAAGATTGAAATTGAAGGCAAAAGGAAGCAAGTGGAAGCAAACTAGAGCTATTGCTTGAGTACTTCAAGGATCAAGCTTCAAATTTGACCTACCTACATTGGTAAGGGTTCTCTTGCTACCATGGATTGTTTACTATATTTTCAAGCATCCATGGAGCAAGGGCTAAGCTTGGAAGAGATCCATGAGCTTGATGAACCAAGCTTAGTGAGGGGAGTGCACTTATTGAAGGTTTTGTGACCTAGTGTGAAGCACACAGTGATGGCAGTGAATTGAAGGGTTTCTAGAGCCTAGAGTTACTACTAACTAGCATTAAAATCCTATTAAGGTGAAGCCTTAGCTTGAGGAGGGCTGCCATAGTGATTTGGTTATGTTTATTATGTGTTTTATGGACTAACCTATGGTTTATCCTGCTGCTACATTTGATTGCTATATCTTGTACATATGCATTGTGGTTTTGTGTTTTAGTGTCTTTGGACACTGGTTTTAATGAAGGTTAGATTTCCTTAAGAAACCAAGTGTTTCCCTTACTATGTTTGTCAATGAAACTTACTCCTCTCAATTCTGTCATTTTAGGTCCAGCTGAGAGATCACCTTCAAACTAACATTTGTGGTTTAAGTTTTTCTTTGAATTTTCATACTTAAACTTCCATGTATCTAGTTATGATCTGCAAATTTTGGTGATTTTAGGAGCACAGTTGGTATTTTTAGTGATTGTGCTTATTGTGTTATGTAGTAGTTGTCCAGCATCCTGTTCTAGAGTCCATTGTGTCTCAGGCACTCGTGTTACTTAGGGTGCATAATTAGCTAGTTTAAAACCATTTTGTAGTGCATGTATGAATATACATGTAGTGTATGTAAAATGAGATAAGTATGTGAACATTTGTGCAATGTTTTGGTTATGTATGTGATGTGGTGCAAAGCTGCCTAAGTGTGAATGATAGGCTGCTTACTTGTAAATTCTGTTTTGGGCACATATTGTTGCTACATGAAAGAGCATGTAATCCCTATGTGTATCTGACATATATAGGATAGCCTTCGAGTGCTTACCCATTGTGAATGAAGTGTTTTCATGGTTTGCCAAATTTGTATGGGGAAAATGGTCCAACAGTGGCCAGATTTTTTACCCTACACCTAAGGTTTATTATCTCCCTGTGCAAAATGAATCTTGGTATGAAGTTTTGACCACATCTAGAGGTTAAATGTGGAATTTATGGATTTAGAGCCCTGTAGCCAAGTTTATGAAGTTGAAAAATTGGCTAAGTTACTGTTCATTTGGTCAAAAGTTTATAACTAACTTAAAAAATCCATAACTTTTTCCATAGGTGGCCTATTGATGTAAAACAAAATTCCCTAGTTTGCTTTAAGTCTCTACTTGATAATGGAGAAAATAAAATAGGGAGTTATATGGGTAGATTAATATAGTTTATGTTGGGTTTCAGGAGCCAAACAAGCGCAACGAAATTTAACTGAAACCCTCCAGGATCCAAGTGAAATGGGGTAAACCGGGTGTTTGAAAATTTTATACCTAATTTTCGGTTGAGATCTCTCACTCAACTGTAGAGTCGAGTCACAAAACCTGAACAGTTGACATGTTCAAGCTCTTTATGGTATCCACACAAGCCTATCGGGATCACCATGCTTCCACCACGTCCCGGCAGATGCGTTTCTCTTGCGCTCGCAGTGCTAGCTTGCGTCGTCCAAGGAATTGCAAGAAAAAAGTGTGGCTGTCCTTTTGGGAGGCTAGGGCAAGAAAGCTGCAAATTTCTCACTAAAAGTTGTATTTATAGTGAGACTCAACTTCTAGGCCTAATGGGTTTCAAAGCCCTAATCCAATTAGGATTTAATTTCGGGCTCAATAATGGCTCAACTATTGGGCCCATTATTAATACGAAATTATTGTGAAACCAAAACCCAAATTATTAGTCCATGCACTCTAATGATCCAAATAGCTCTACGTGTGCGACCCAATAGGCTTTTACCACGTTGGCAATGATCATAAATCACATTTATGATCATAAGCAATGAGCGGCGTCTAGCAACACATCATTGGTACCCAAGTGACAAGATTGTCGGTGATTCGACTAAACCTTTACGATCATCATCGATATATGCCATTGTCCCTTTGTCCAAGATATCAAGACTAAGCATGAGACATGGAAGGTGTCACTCTCATATAGCCCAATCTTTGGTTTCTTGATTACCGAGTAGACCAACTTAAACTGATGACATTGATATCGTATATCAACTCATCCGAGCATGGCCATGCATTTTCTAAGTCTCACTCTATCAAAGGGCCCGAAGATATCACTCCCGTTACATATGAGGGACAAATCCCATCTTGATCATACAAATCCCTCCGCATGATATGTGACATACCCAATGACCTCCTTCAAGTTCACTCAGTTACGAGCAACAAAGGAAAGTATCAAAGTATGTGACTCACATGTAGGGAACCTTGATGATCTTAGGTCAAAGGACTACATATACCATGATCACTATGAGAATCACTTATGACACTCATATAACGATCCATGTAGTGTTCTCATGGTGGGTCGGTCCAGTACACAAGTTCTCCAACTTGTACCCATATGTAGACTACATATCTCATATTAGTCTCCACATATGCTAGTCGTTATGTATTATTGCAACCCGCTCCACAATAATACTAGACTAGGGACTTTTGAGAATATCATTATTCTAGGGTTACAATTATGTTTATTACATTATGCAGAAACAAAACAACAAACATAATTGCTGGATTAATGCCTTAATAAAATATCATGACTCAATGGGCAAAAAATGCAATCATCTCATGATTGGCTTTTGGGCACAACACTAACAGTTTATTGGAGGAAGTTTGGGTGTAGTGGCTTGAATTTTTTAACCTAGTAAGAATGCTTAATGTATGGAAGCCAAAACTAAGACTTGTGCTAGTGTTTTCCTTCTTAGCTGCCATAGTGTGCATAAATGTAAATATGTGTGTTATGGTTAGACCAATATGCATGTATTTACATAGTGCTCAAGCGGGTCACTAGAGTATGTACACTAGGGGTGTGTTATGGTGAGCTACAGGACACACAAATCCTGGGAGTTTAAATAAACAGTTTTAGCACCATAACTGGATTACCCCGGAGTGGGTAACAAGAGGCATACTTTGAAATTATGGCTTATGAAAAGAAAGCATGGAAAGTTCATCAAATTGATCCAATGATTGTGTTATGTTTCTATGCTTGTAGGCCCTGACTACTACTATGGGAGTTGTTGTATTTGGCTCTATCCTGGTAAGGACTAGGACCAGAAGGGTAATAATAGAACTATGGCTGAAGTGTTAGGTCAAACTAGAAGTCAAGGTCATAGTGGTCCTAGAGATAGTTTGAACCAAATGATGGTCCATGCATGATTCTTAGTACATCAAACTTTTGGTGTATATATTTTTGGGCCATGTAGTCCCTATTTGCAAATTTTGGCCTGTGCATATTTGCATATATTGAGGGCAAGTGCACTGGGCCTAGAATAAAACCTGACTTGTCCCTTGTATGTATTTTTGGGTTAAGTAAGCCATAAGGCACTAAGCATGGTATGTTAGTAAAAATCCATGTATGATTGGTAACCTATTAAACTAATGTGTATGCATGTATGCATGCTTGGGTGTGTGTATGTTTTACACTAGGTAAGCGCTAGTAAACCAATAAAGACACTAAGACACACTCTCATGCTTATGCACCCCATATGCGTTAAAAGAAAGTGGTTAAGTAAATGCATTCGTTAGAATAATGCATTAAACTGAGAACCTAATGTGTTAAAGTAGTAACTTAAACTTATTAAGCTAGTAATCAAATTAAACTAATGATTGTGTTCTGTTGATGTGTTTGTAGGCCCTGATGGCTGCTATGGGAGTTGCTATATTTGGCTCTATCCTGGTATGGGCTAGGACCAGTAGGGTAATAAGAGAACTGTGCCCCAAGTGTTAGGCCAAAGTAAAAGTCAAGGTCACAGTGGCCGTAGAGACAGCTTGAACCAAGTTTTGTACCATTAATGACACTTAGTACATTAGACTTTTGGTGTATATGGTTTTGGACCATGTAGTTTTTATTTGCAAATTTTGGCCTATACATATTTGTATATATTGAGGCAAGGCGCTGAGCTTAGAATAAAACATGACTTATGCCATGTATGTATTTTTGGGCTTAAGTAGGCCATAAGGCACTAAGCATGGTATGTTAGTAAAAATGCATGTGTTACCTACTCCGAGGTATTCCAGTTATGGTGCCAAAACTATGCATTTAAACTCCCAGGATTGGTGTGTCCTGTAGGTCATCAGAACAACACCCCTATTGTATATACTCAAATGACCCTCTAGAGCACTATGTAAATACATGCATACTGGTCTAACCATAACACACACATTTATATTTATGCACACTATGGCAGCTAAGATGGAAAACACTAGCACAAGTCTTAGTTTTGGCTTCCACACGTTAAGCATTCTTACTAGGTTCAAAAATTTCAGCCACTGTACCCAAACTTCCTCCAATAAACTGTATTAATCTACCCATGTAACACCCTATTTTCTTTACTCCGCTATCAATTAGAGACTTATAGCAGAATAAAGAATTTTTTTTACATCAATAGCCTACCTATGGACCAAGTTATGGATTTTTTAAGTTGGTTACAAAATTCTGACCAAATGAACAGTACTTAGCCAACTTTTCAATGTCATATCTTTGGCTACATGGCTCTAAATTTAGAAATTCTAAATCACAGTTCAACCTCTAGATGTGCCCTAGGTGTGGTTAAAATTTCATACCAAGATTCCAACTACACAGGGAGAGATAGAACTTTAAGTGCATAGTCAAAATTCTGGTCACTTTATAACCTTTTTGCCCATACAAAATTTCATAAGTGTGCAAACACTTCATTCACAAGGGGAAGCCCTCCAAGGCTACCCCATATATGTTCAATACACATGGGAAATACATTCTCTTTCATCTAGCAACTTTATGTGGCTAAAATAGAATTTACAAGCAAGCAACCTATCATTCACACTTAGGCAGCTTTGCACCACATCACATACATAGCCAAAACATTACACAAACGTTCACATACTTGCCTCCTTTACATACACTACATTTACATGCATACATGCACTACATAATGGTCTTAACCTAGCTAAATATGCACCTTAAGCTATAAAAGTGCCTGAGACACAATGGACTCCATAAACAGGATGCTAGACAGCTATTGTATAACACAATAAGCACCATCACTAAAAATACCAAATGTGCTCCTAAAATCACCAAAATTTCCAGATCATAAATAGACACATGGAAGTTCATGGACCTAAATTTAAGATCAAAACTCAGAAAGAAAAGGTCAATTTGAATGTGATTTTTCTGCTAGACCTGAAATGGCAGAATTGAGGGGAGTAAGTTTCATTGTGAAACTTAGTAAGTGAAACACTTGTGATGGCCGGCGGCATCTTCGTCATGTGACATGGTGAGGCCGAGAAGGACTTCCGGTATGGGAGAGTGCCCTGTGGTGGAGATTCCTCAGGAGTACCTGCCTGAAACACTTAGGAAACAGGGGTTAGGAGGTCCCCGGAGTCTTTTTCCGGGGAGGAGCCTCTGACGCCCAAGTCAGTGCTTTGGGGGGTAGAGAGGGAGTAGTAAGGAAAAAAGGATCTTGCCTGCCATGTCTTCTTGAGGGCGGAAAGAAAAGGGTCCTCTCTTGAGACCATTCCCCTTATATATATAAGAGGGGGTGAGCCCTTCAGATTGTGACACGTGTACGGACGGATACCATCCGTACTTCTGGGTGTGGGGTCCCTAACAGCTTGTAGGCTCCTCGGGCTACGAGCTAAGGCAAGCATAGCCCTACATGACGAGACGTAGGCAGTGGCGGCACGTCAGAGTGCATATGAGGGCGGTGTGCAGGGTGTGCGGGCGTAATGTCATAGACTCCTTAATGGCTCCTGCCGTACCTCCGAGGTTCCTTTGGTTGATGTCTCACTTCAGAGTGAGGGGCTTTTCCCGGAGTCATACTGATACTTCGGGGAATTCCCTAGCTCCGAAGTTACTCCTTCGGGGGGGTTTCTTCTGCAGAAGGTGGTTGGTCCTTCTCCCCCAAAGCTGGTTTGGTCGCCTTCCCGAGGGAGGCGATACGCTAGTTTTCCGAGGTTGGTACTGGTGGGCTGTCGAGATCGTGTACCTCAGGTGTCTGATTCCCTCATTTCTGGGGTCCTCAGGTGATCAGGGCGATAGCACTTTGGCTATCACATGCCCCCCCTCAGAAAGCCGGAGTGGAAGCTTCGGCTAGTGGTCCTTTTGGGGGCGCTTTTCAGGACTAGGAGTGTGACGTTCGCAGGGGAAGCACTTTGCCACCTAGGGGATAAGCCTTGTCTGGACAGGTGTTACCTGTCTACCCTTTGGTGTTCCCGAGATACCCAACTTCTTTACTTTTCCTGCCATAGGTTGGTGGACCGTCGTGTCTTGAAACTAGACGTGTCAATCTGGAGCTGCGTGCTCGGGTTTTCGGGATGTTAGAAAACGCGTCCTAGTTTCTCGTGACGGGCGACACGTGGCAGGTGCTGGTTGGGGTTAGTCATGCCGGTTACAGTGGGCACGTTTTTTCACGCGCGAAAGGCAATTATGGCGACGCTTCGGCTTCGCGAAGCAATTATGACGCCCCTCCGGCTACCCTTCCTCGATCTATATAAGCCCCCTTCCGTCATACTCTTCATACTCTTCATTTGTTTTTCTTTGTTCTCACTTTGCTCTCGTCTGCTTTCGTGCCTTTTCTTCCTTTTTTGCGGCAACATTAATGGCGGCACCACTTCCGGCCACCTTTCATGACGGCGTCCACAAACCCTTATTTTGGCAAGACTTTTGGTGGGTTCCGACTCTAGAAATCCTTCGGTTTCTGCTTTTCTTCTAGCTTCCCGAAGTCATTTTTCTTCTTTCCGAAGTCTCTTTTTTTGGCAAACCATGTATTCGCCTATCCCCGAGAGCTGGCAACCTCTTATGTCTCACCCTTGTTACTCCACTTCTGAGAAATTAGAGAAGTGGACAACCAAATTTTTCCTTCCCTCCTACGCCATCACAAGGTTACCCCCCTCGGTCACTTTAGCTTTATGAACCGGGACGAAGAGGTTAACGTTTTTCGAGCCCAACTGAAGGCCGGACTTCGGTTTCCCCCCGCGAAGATGATTTGCGACTTTTGCCAATTCCATGGCATAACCGTGAATCAGCTTCCTCTCAACTCATACTGCTATTTCAACCCTTTTCTCTGCATGTGCGGGGTCTTCGGGGTAAAACCCCATTTTATCCTATTCATGCAGTATTACAAGCTCTATCTGGTCCCGAAGGGTGGCTTTTATTTCATGCTACCTCGGGGATATGGGAGCAAAAAATTCATTGTTCACCTTCGCTACCAAAGATAGCTGGCGAGGGTGGCAAAAGAAGTTCTTCTTCCTAAAGGTGGCGGAGGCTTGGTCGCATGTTCCGACTAAGTGGGCTTGGGGGAAGCTGGAGACGGATGTCGTCGATCCTAAGAAGTCGCTAACTCCCGAGTTGGCAGCGAGGTTTGCGGACTTCGACAGATGTATCCGTGCTGTCGCCGACTGGGATGCCGAGGTCCCTCCACACTCCCTCTACCCCTTCCCCATCATGTGGAAGCTCATGACCGAGGAGGTCCTTCTGGAGTTGGGGGTAGTTAAGGAGCATAAGACGGATCTCGGCATGCCAGCTCCTGCCATCGAGGGGAATGAGTCCTGGCTAGTGAAGCTCTTTCGGGGGGAGCTCACTTACGCAGCCTTTTTCGAAAGTGAGTTTTCTTTCGAATTTTTCAATATAAGTATCTGTCTGGACTCACACTAATGTTTTCCTTCTTTTTCAGGGATGGGCGATGAGTCTGCTGCCTACTATAAGTCTCTCTTCCTCGATCAGGCCGAGAAGGGGGAACAAACAAAGAAGGGCATCTCCAAGAGGCGCAAGACTACTGGGAGCGGACCGTCTTCGGCCAAAAAGGCGAAGAAGGACACCCTTCTTCTACCCCCGGAGGATGTGGCAGAGGTCAATGGTGACATTGCAACTTCCACCAAGCCTGAAACTCCCGCCGAGCTTAATACTACCGCCGAGGTTCTTGCTGAGGTGGTTACTGTTGCTGTTGCTTTGAGTCCCGCCATGTCGGTGGATCTTTTGGGCTCTTTGGCAGGGGGTCCCTCTACCGAGGAGTTGGAAAAATGCCGTAGAGACAAAGGCAAATATATTCCTTCCGACGTGGAGGAGGTCCGGAACTCTGATGATGACGTTTCTGAGGTTGCGCCTGGTTTGTCTCCTACCCCTTTTTAGTACTCGTATCCTCATAACTTGCATAGTTAAGGAGCTTTGTCTGACTTACGCTTTTAACTTTCCAGAGAATCTGGTGCCCTCAGCTTGGATGGTTGAGCATGTCTGAAGGCGGGCCCTTCGAGATTCCCACATCGCGAAGGACAAGGTTCCAAGGGAGCTATTTTGGTCTTTCACGGAGGACACATGAATCTGTTCTCCGAAGATTGTTGGGAAATGGCTCCCCAGATGGCGAGGGGCGTGCTCACTCAGGTTTCCTTCAAGGCAGTTGCCGAGGAGTGTGCCTCCTAGGATGCCCTTGCCGCTAGGGTCTCTGAGCATGCTGCCCAGGTAGTTCTTCAGGCTTCTTCATTTTCCCTCCCACTTTTTTGTCTAAGTGTTTTGGATTTCCTTGTGTAAATTTCACTAAGTATCTTCTTTTTTGTAACTCCTAGGGTATAGTGGATACCTTCGAGCTTGGGTAGCAAAGCAGTCTTCGGTCTGAGCTTGGGCCGAAGATAAATTAGCGAAGGCCAAGGTCTTCTGCGCTAACTCGGTTGTAACGAACACCGAGTTGAGCCGAATAGCCAAGGAGAGGATTGCCAAGCTTCGGGAGGAATTCTTGAAGGGCCAAGAGGAGCTATTGAAGGATTTCTCCAAGAAGATGTCTGACCTTGGTGAGAAGGTTGTGAGCTTATCATCGGCCAACGAGGCCATTCAGAAGGAGAAAGAAGAAGAGGCTGCTCTCCTGACGAAGGCTTTTGTTGACAACGCCGAACTTCAAGCCAAGGTCGACTCGCTGAAGAAGGACTCAAAGAAGAATAAGAAGATAAAGGAGCTGGAGAAGGAGGTTGTAGGTCTTCAGAACGAGGTTAATGACTTGGACGCCAAGAAAGACAAGGCCGTTTAGGCGACCAAGGTTGCCTTTCAGGACGGCTTCTGCCTAGCTCGTCACCAAGTTCTGAAGGAATATCCGGACCTCGACCTTTCCTTCTTGGCTGCACTGGATATTCTCAAGGGGCCTCGGTGGACTTGGTCGAAGATCGAGCTCCTCAACCTGCCGTTTACCCCTCCTCCTGCACCGAAGGCGACGGCCAAAGACACAGGAGCTGGAGCTTCCCATGACGCCGGGGTCCCTTAGATATTCTAGGGCTTTGCTTTCTTCTTTTCTTTGTATTTTTCTTCTTGTAACCTTCTCCTTGTACCAAGACCTTCTTCAATAAATTTTCCTTCATAATTTGGTTAAGTCTTTTGAGCAATTTTTGTTTCCCAGTTATCCCGACCACTTTCGGTCAGGGGACTTCAGAAAGGTACATTTTGCTCGTTTCATCGGCCAACCTTTGGGTAAACGTTCGTTGTTGGCGAAGTTCCCTTAGGCTTCATCTTTTTTGGGCATATAACCCAATCAACTTCAGAAGGAAAATGTGACTTTTGGGAGTGCGTGCTTCAGCTTTGTTCAGTGAGCACTCTCAGATAGGGGAAAACTTCTATACTTAGAAAAAATTTCTAACAAGTAGAATTTCTCACCTAAAATTCTGAGTATAGAATTTCTTTTAAG
This sequence comes from Aquilaria sinensis, assembly GCA_005392925.1. Classification (NCBI taxonomy): domain Eukaryota; kingdom Viridiplantae; phylum Streptophyta; class Magnoliopsida; order Malvales; family Thymelaeaceae; genus Aquilaria; species Aquilaria sinensis. The sequence continues at coordinate 223,576 of SMDT01003079.1, read as the reverse complement.
GCATCCGAGTGCCATGTATTTTTCAGTTCTCCCCCTTCAGTGTCGCCAAGCTTGTATACTCCCTTTCGGACCTCGTTTAGGACCAAGTAAGGCCCTTTCCAGTTTGGCCGAAGTACCCCATGGGACGGTTTTCGGGGTTCAAACTCGGCCTTTCGGAAGACGAGGTCTCCTTTCCTAATTCCTTTTGGCCTAACACGCAGGTTTGCGCTCATGGCCACCCTTTGCTGAAAGGCCTTTCTTCCGAGCTCGGCCACTTCTCTGTGTTCGTCAACTAGGTCGAGCTTAGTTCTCAACCTGAGGTCGTTTCCTCTTTCGTCGAACACTTGTATTCTAACTGATGGCCGTACTACTTCAATAGGGATAATGGCCTCTGTACTAAAGATAAGTGAGAAAGGTGTCTGCCCCCGTGGCCCCTCGGTGTGTTGTCTGATAACTCAACAGTACACTAGGAAGTTCTCCTGGCCACTCTCTCTTTGCTTCCCCCAACCTCTTTTCCAGTCCCTCTTTTGTAGTTCTGTTGGCTACCTCAACTTGTCCGTTGCTCTGGGGCTGAGCTAGTGGGGTGAAGTGCATTTTTGTTCTGAAGTTGGTGACGAATTCTTGGAATCCCTTGTCCATAAACTGGGAACCATTATCGGCCATTGTCACCGTTGGTATGCCAAATCTGCATATCATGTTCTTCCAGATGAACTTTTGTATATCCTTTGCCGAAATAGTTGCCAGGGGCTTTGCCTCCACCCACTTAGTGAAGTAGTCTGCTGCTATTACGCAGAACTTCACTCCTCCAGGTGCTATCGGGAAAGGCCTGATGAGGTCTATGCCCCATACTGCAAGGGGCAAGGGTGATCTGCTGGGGTTATCTACTTCGAAGGCAGCCTTTGGGTGCTGGCGTGTCTTTGGCCATTTTCACACTTCCTAGATGAATTGTCTTACACCCTTTTTACCGATACATCTCTGTAACGGACTTGCGTACCCTTGCTGGTATGATTCCTTCTCAATTAGGAAATATCGTCCGGAACGTCTTCGCACTTTTTGCCGCTTGATGAGGATTTTCGGGACTCTTTGGTTGCGAGATACCTCTTTGTAGGATCTTTCCACCTTTTGTCCGAAGTTACCATACTTAGCGTTGCCATGTTCGGATGGCCCAACACTTTGGTAACCAAATTTGATTGCTTTAGTGGCCTCTCTGCCCTCGGGCCCCCAAAGGACTACTCCAGCACTCTGATGTTCTGCGCTCGAGGTTCCATCGACAAGGAGTTTCCACTCTAGATCTACCTTTGCTCAGTTTTTCTCGTTGGTTTCAGCATTTTCTATTTCTGGGATTTCGGCAATGAAGTCTGCTAGTGCCTGGGCTTTCATTGCCCTTCTCGGCTCGTACGCAATATCGTACTCTCCGAGTTCGATGCACCATTTTGATAATCTTTCCAAATGCTCTACTCTTTTCATGACATCGCGCAGAGGCAGGTTAGTCCGAATAGTGATGGCGTGTCCTTGGAAGTAGGGTCGCAACCTTCTGCCTGCGAGTACCAAGGCGTAGATGGCCTTTTGGAGCAATGGGTATCTGACCTCGTTGCCGAGGAGATTGCAACTTTTCTTCAGGTGAAGAACTCCTTCGACGAGGAGCTCTGGATCGTTTTGACCCTGTTTCTCCCGCCGGTTGCGTTCCGAGAGGTATGCTTCCTGTTGAGGACTCATCTCGCTGATCTCCGTTTCCCGAACTCCTGTGAATTGGCGTGGGACTCTTCTCCCGACGAGGTACTGGTGAGGAGGGCCTTCGTCCCAGATTTGGCTACGACCATCTTCGGTCTCACTACTGCGTCATTTTGGCCATAACAGAGCATGGGAACTCGCGCAGGAAGCCCATGGTAATAGTCAGAGGACGTTCGTCCTCGAGCAGGGAAGTCCCTGCTGCAGTTGTTTGGTTGCCGGTTGAACCTCTGGCGCGGACGGGGACCTCGGAAGTCCCTTGTCCTTAGAACGCTGAGTTTCAACAACGACGACCTGGGAGTGATTTCCCACAGACGGCGCCAAATGATGGCCTGCGGCATCTTCATCACGTGACACGGTGAGGTCGAGAAGGACTTCCGGTTTGGGAGAACGCCCCGTTGTGGAGATCCCTCAGGAGTACCTACCTGAAACACTCAGGAAACAGAGGTTAGGAGGTACCCGGAGTCTTTTTACGGGGAGGAGCCTTCGACGCCCAAGTCAGTGCTTTGGGGGGTGGAGAGGGAGTAGTAAGGACAAAAGGCTCTTGCCTGCCGTGTTTTCTTGAGGGCGGAAAGAAGAGGGTCCTCTTTTGAGACCATTCCCCTGATATACATAAGAGGGGGTGAGCCCTTCAGATTGTGACACGTGTACGGACGGATACCATCCGTACTTCTGGTGTGGGGGCCCCTAGCCGCCTACAAGCTCCTCGGGCTACGAGCTGAGGCAAGCATAGCCCTACATGACAAGACGTAGGTAGTGGCGGCGCGTCAGAGTGCATATAAGGGCAGCGTGCAGGGTGTGCGGGCATAATGTCAGAGACTCCTTAATGGCTCTTGCTGTACCTCTGAGGTCCCTTTGGTTGATGTCTCACTTTGGAGTGAGGGGCCTTTTCCCAGAGTCATACTGGTACTTCGGGGAATTCCCTAGCTCCGAAGTTACTTATTCGGGGGGCTTTTTCCTGTAGAAAGTGGCTGGTCTTTCTCCCCCGAAGCTGGTTTGGTCGTCTTCCCGAGGGAGGTGATACGCTAGTTTTTTGAGGTTGGTACTGGCGGGCTGTCGAGATCGTGTACCTCAGGTGTCTGATTCCCTCCTTTCCAGGGTCCTCAGGTGACCGGGGCGATAACACTTTGCCTATCAATGGGTTTGCTAAAATTGGAAATGTGATCCTAGGTACTCAAGCAATAGCACCGAATAGCTTCCAAAGACACCTTTTGCCTTCAAAATCAATCAATTGCAAGTTTACAAGGTATAGCAACCATGGATGCAGTGTGCAGTTATTGGGCAGGACCATGAAAATGACATGAAATGTGATTTGGCAACATAAACCCTAAATGAGCTTAAGGGCATAAAACACACCTAACAAGCTAAACTTGTTATAGTAAATCCTTCTCACTTTATGGAAGCCCTCCTTAATCTTTTGGCCCATATTTAACATCTTTATCCCACACCATAGCAGCCCCTCCTTATATGGGCTAACCCCACAAAACTTTCATTTGACTTAAGTCATAAGCATGGACAACCAAAGGCACGCAATAGGACATTTAAGTTCTTAAAGCCTTTTTATGTTTTCCTTTGCCCATACTTGTCTTCTATAGGCAATTTGGTCCTCCAATAGCACTTTCATACCATTTATATCCTTTTGATTACTCTCCAAAGATCTTTCTTCAGAGTTTTGCAATTAAGTACCCAAATTTCCAAAACCTTATAAAAAGGTCCATAGGTTGCTTGACAAACAAGCAATCCTTAAGGTTTTCTTGGGGGCCAAGTTACCAGCCTAGAACACTTTTAAGGAGATGTTCATTATACCTTTTACCCCTCATACTTCAATCACTATGAGGAGAATTACACAATATAATGGTTTTTGACCATTATGCCACATTTTGTAATTCTCCCATTTTTGTGAAGTGGTAACAGCATGCATGGTTGGTAACCTATTGAACTAATGTGTATGCATGGGTGTGTGTATGTTTTGCACTAGGTATGTTGCCACCTCACAAAAATGGGAGAGTTACAAGTGTGGCATAATGGGCAAAAAACCATTATATTGCATAATTCTCTTCATAGTGATTGAAGTATGAGAAAAGGTATAATGAACGCCTCCTTAAAAGTGTTCTAATTTGGTAACTTGGTCCCCAAGAATAGCCTTAAGGATTGCTTGTTTTTCAAGTAACCTATGGACCTTTTTATAAGGTTTTGGAAATTCAGGTATTTGATTGCAAAACTCTCAAGAAAGAGCCTTGGAGAGTTATGGGATATGAATGGTACGAAAGTGCTATTGGAGTACCAAATCGCTCATGGAAGACAAGTTTGGACAAAGGAAACACTAAAGGCATTAAGGGCCTAAATGTCTTAGTGTAAATCTTAAGGTGTTCATGCTTTTGACTTAAGTCAAAGGGTGGTATTGTGGGGTTATCCCACCGTGGGGGTGGCGGCTATGGCTTGATAAATAGTAAAAAAGGTGGGCAAAATGTGGACCAATAAGTTTAGGACAAGGAGATCATGCTTATGGGTAAACAAAATGACATAAAGTATGATTAAGGGTAATAAGGATATTTAGTGTCCTAAAGCTAATTTAAGAAGCCAAACTAAATTTTTCTTGTCTCGTATTGGACCCAACCAGTGGCCACCCTCCTCAACACTTCTTCCAGGGCTCCTCCATAGCCACCATACCTCCAAGATTGAAGTTAAAGGCAAAAGGAAGCAATTGGAAGCAAACTAGAGCTATTGCTTAAATACTTTAAGGATCAAGCTTCAAATTTGGCCAACTCATCTTGGTAAGGATTCTCTTGCTCTCATGGATTGTTTACTATATTTTCAAGCATCCATGGAGCTAGGGATAAGCTTGGAAGATAGCCATGAGCTTGATGAACCAAGCTTAGTGAGGGGAGTGCACTTATTGAAGGTTTTTTGACCTAGTGTGAAGTGCACATTGATGGCAGTAAAGTGAGCGTTTCTAGAGCCCAAAGTTAGTACTAACTACTATTAAAATCCTCCTAAGACCAAGCATTAGCTTGAGGAGGGCTTCCATAATGATTTACTTAAGTTTATTCCTTGTTTTATGGACTAACCTATGGTTTATGTTGCTGCCGCATTTCATGTGTTTGTTGGTTGTGAATGGCTGCTACATTTGGTTGTTATATCTTGTATATATGCATTATGGTTTTGTGTTTTAGTGTCTTTAGATGTAGGTTTTAATGATGATCACATTTCCTTAAGAAACCAAGTGTTTCCCTTACTAAGTTTCACAATGAAACCTACTCCCCTCAATTTTGCCATTTCAAGCCCAGCAGAAAGATCATATTCAAACTGACCTTTGTTGGAGTTTTAATATGAAATTTTAGATATTTTAAATTCCATGTATCTAGTTGTGATCTGGAAATTTTGGTTATTTTAGGAGCACATTTAGTATTTTTAGTGATGGTGCTTATTGTGTTATGCAGCAGCTGTCCAGCATCCTGTTTCTGGAGTTGATTGTGTTAGTGTTGTGCTCAAAAGCCAATCATGAGATGATTGTATTTTTGCACATTGAGTCATGATATTTTATTAAGGCATTAATCCATCAATTATGTTTGTTGTTTTATTTCTGCGTAACTTAACAAACATAATCATAACCCTAGAATAATGATATTCTTAAATGTCCCTGGTCTAGTATTATTATGGAGCGGATTGCAATAATACATAACAACTAGCATATGTGGAGACTAATATGAGATATGTAGTCTACATATGGGTACAAGTTGGAGAACTTGTGTACTGGACCGACCCACCATGAGAACACTACATGGATCGTTATATGAGTGTCATAAATGATTCTCATAGTGATCATGGTATATGTAGTCCTTCGACCTAAGATCATCAAGGTTCCCTACATGTGAGTCACACACTTTGATACTTTCCTTTGTTGCTCGTAACTGAGTGAACTTGAAGGAGGTCATTAGGTATGTCACATATCATGTGGAGGGATTTGTATGATCAAGATGGGATTTGTCCCTCCTATGTAACAGGAGTGATATCTTCGGGCCCCTTGATAGAGTGAGACTTAGAAAATGCATGGCCATGCTCGGATGAGTTGATATATGATATCAATGTCATCAGTTTAAGTTGGTCTACTCGGTAATCAAGAAACCAAAGATTGGGCTATACGAGAGTGACACATTCCATGTCTCGTGCTTAGTCTTGATATCTTGGACAAAGGGACACTGGCATATATCGGTGATGATCATAAAGGTTTTGTCGATTCACCGACAATCTTGTCACTTGGGTAGCAATCATATGTTGCTAGACACCACTCATTGCTTATGATCATAAATGTGATTTATGATCATTGCCAACATGGCAAGAGCCTATTGGGTCACACACATAGAGCTATTTGAATCACTAAAGTGCATGGGCTAATTATTTGGGTTATGGTTTCACTTTAATTTCGTATTAATAATGGGCCAAAGAGTTGAGCCATTATTAAGCCCGAAATTAAATCCTAATTGGATTAGGGCTTTGAAACCCATTAGGCCTGGAAGTTGAGTCTCACTATAAATACAACTTTTATGTGAGAAATTCATACGTCTCCTTGCCCTAGCCTCCCAAAAGGACAGCCACACTCTTCTCTTGCAATTCCTTGGAGGATGCAAACTAGCACTGCGAGTGCAAGAGAAACGCATCTGCCAGGACGTGGTGGAAGCGTGGTGATCTCGAGAGGCTCGTGTGGATACCTGATAGTTGAAGGGCTATCACCTGTCTCAGTATATACTCCCTATGAATATGATGGTCGGGAAGCCTGGCGTCATCCGAGAGAGGCACTATCACTGACCTCGGAAGGAGCAAAGTCAAACACCTCGAACTCGAGACTTCGGCTAGTACGCCAGGCATTTCAAAGGACGTTACCGGCTCCCTCGGGGGACCTAACAGATCGCCTTCGGAGGTGAAGAACCAGCTATTTCAAGCAGGCGAGAACCTCCCCGAAGGCGGAACCCCCGAACCAGGGAACTCCCCGAACTACAGGCATAATTCCCGAAGAGGGGCGTCCGTACCAAAGGACGGCCTCGCCCAAAAGACCTCGGGAGTACGGCATGAGCATTTAAGGAGTCTCTGACATGTCGCCCACGTGCACTACACGCCGCCTCAAACGGTGGCCTGACGCACCGACGCCGTCTAGGTCTTGTCACGACCTGTCTCGGTCCCAGACCCGAGGAGCCTACAAACGGCTACCTGTCCCCTACGCCCGGAAGTACAAATCGCATCCGACCGAACACGTGTCATGATCTGAACGGGCTGGGCACCCCTATAAATACCAGGAAACAAGCCCTGGCAAGAGGGTAAGACTCCTTTCCCAGGGAAAACACAAGCAGGCAAGATCCCCCAGCTCCCTTGCATTCTCTCCCCTCTTCTCCTCCTAAAAGTGCTGACTTGGGCGTCGGAGGCTCCTCCCTGGAAAGACACTCCGGGGACCTCCTAACCCCTTTCTCCCAAGCGTTTCAGGTAAACTCCCCTGGGAAATCTTTGCTCCAGGCGTTCTCCCTCTCAGGAAGTCCCTCCCGGAGTCACAATGTCACTGGACGAAGATGCTGCCGGGCATCATTTGGCGCCGTCTGTGGGAAATCACCCTCAGGTCACCGTTGTTAAAACTCGGCGTTCAAAGGACAAGGGAATTCCAAAGTCCTCGTCCGCGCCTGAAGCTCAACCGGCTACTGAGCAAACCCTTCCAGGGACTTCCTCGCCCGAGGAAGAACGTCCTCTAGTCATAACTATGAGTTTTCTACGTGACTTCCAGCGCTCTATTGTGGCTGAAGTGACACAGCAGATAGACCGTAGGTGGCCGCAATCAACTCAGGCCCAAAGGCCTTCCTCGCCAGTACGCCCTCGGGAGAAAAGCCCTAAATCAACATATCGCAGTTCGGGAAGCGGGGATCCGCGTGATGAGTCTTCGACGGAAAATATACCCCTCGGGGCACGGCCTACGGGACAAATGGGGTCCAAACAACCTAAAACCCCACGCCAAAGGAGCTCATCACCTGAGGCGAAGTCCCCATCCCCTCGGCGCCGGAGTCACTCCCCGAAGAGACGCCGGCAATCTCCCTTCCCAGAAGCCTACAAGCACCAGGAAGAAGAGCCCAGTGCCATGCTCCTTATGAAGAAAATGCTGACAAGGTTGGAGAGAGTGGAGAAACAGGTAGCTCGGAAACCAGTCTGGGCTAGGTTGTCTGAAACTTTTGGCGGGGATGAGTCGCCGTTCACCCGAACAGTAGTCGAGGCAGCCATGCCAAGTGACTTCCGGGTGCCTCGGCTGGAAACCTATGATGGCCGAACTGATCCACAGGCTCATCTAACCAAATACAAACGCAGCATGGTGCTGCACGGTGCTGATGATGCTACCCTGTGCAAATGTTTTGAGGTCACCCTCACAGGACCAGCAACAGCGTGGTACAATTCATTGGCTCCCGGAACCATCAGGGAGTTCCAGGAGTTATCCACGGCCTTTACGCAGCAATTCATTGGAAGCCGGCCGACGGCGAAGATGCCTGTCCAGATGTTCGACATAGCGCAGAAGAATGGAGAAACCATCCGCGACTATGTCGAAAGGTTTAACAGAGAAGCCTTAAGTGTTCCAGACTTTCGGCCCGAAATACGCATCCTCGCCATGACACGGGGCCTTCGGAGGGACTCACAGCTGTTCTACGAATTTTCCAAGGACCCCCCCGACACGCTTGGTGAATTCTACCGAAGGGCCGAGCAGCACATGACAGCCGAAGAGCTGAGAATGGGCAGACCGAAGTCTGATCACGCCCGTGCTGAAGGGTCTAGCCAGCAAACGCGGTATCCAGCCGACCAGACAGGACGACCTCGAAGGATTAGGGGAAGGAAACCCCCAATCTTCACACCCCTGAACACCACGAGGACCAACATCCTCATGACGATGGAAAGACAGGGGACCCAGATTCAGCGGCCAAGGGCCATGACCGCTGATAATAAAAAGAACATGAAGAAGTTCTGCCAGTTTCACCGCGACCACGGCCATGACACCGAAGACTGTTTCCAATTGAAAAAGTACATAGAATCGCTGATAAAACAAGGCCAACTTCGGCGATATCTGCGAATGCCTTCCCCGAAAGGAAGGAAGGAGGAGGAAGGAAAGGCAGATGACGAGGACTACGACTCCGACAGACGGAGGAACCGAAGTCCGAAGAGGCGTCCTCCACCTCCGGCGGGAATAATACAAACAATTACGACAGGACTTCCATCCTCGGAAAGAAAGAGGAAGGCCAGGGAAATATCAGTGATGGAATATCAGAGTCCGACGAAGAAACTGGCCCGCAAAGATGGTTCCACCGTCATCTTTCCCCATGATGATCCGCTGTTGGTCATAGCAAGGATAGGAAACTGGGACGTCAAGAGAGTGTTGCTTGACGATGGATCAAATGCCGACGTCCTGTTTTCACATTTGCTGCCGAACTTCGGTATATCCAACACTGATCTCAAGCCCGTCACTTCGCCTACTTTCGGGGTAGGGCCATCCGAACTGCCCGTCCTCGGATGGATCGATCTTCCCCTAATGATGAAAGGAACTTCGGTAGACGGGACAGACGAATTATTTGCCTCCATAATGACAAGGTTCATTGTCATGGATGTTCCTTCATCATATAACGCCATCCTTGGAAGGCAAACACAAGGAAATCTGCACATTCGCCCTGATGTAAAGTACCTAACTGTCACTTTTGCCACCAAGGATGGAGACGCGGAAATCTTCATTGATCAGGGCGAAGTAAGGAAAGTGTTCGTCAAGGCGCGAAAAGCTCCAGCAACCAACTTCGCGCAAACTGTAGAGGCAGAGGCTTCGCCAGATGGAAAACCAAAAAAGGGAGAGGCAGAAGACCCCGCGAAGGTAGAAATGGAAGAAGTAGAACTTGTCCCGGGCCGAAATACCCGAATAGGGAAAAACTTGGCCGAAGGTGACAAGAAAAAATTTGTATCCTTTCTACTGATGAATAAAGACCTGTTTGCCTACTCGCCTAAAGATATGCCGGGGGTAGACCCTCGCATAATACAGCATAGCCTTAAAGTAAGTCCGGAAGCAAAACCTGTCCGGCCAAAGAAACGAGGCATCTCAGTCCATAAAAATAACTTCATCAAAACCGAAGTCCAGCACTTATTGGACGCAAATGTAATCAGGGAGGTCAAGTACCCCGAATGGTTAAGCAATGTGGTTATTGCCACAAAAGAAGGGAGCAGTAAGCTCCGAATGTGCATCGACTTCAGAAACTTGAACGATGCTTGCCCAAAAGATTCATACCCTATCCCACCAATAGACCGGTTGGTAGACTCAACTGCCGAATTGTAATGCCCGGAAAATCCAAACTGATTAGGTCCCGGGGTAAGTGGATTGGGAGCCAAAGAATTTTCCTAATTTGGGAATTTAGCTCAATTAATGTGAGGGGACATTAAATTAAGTGTTAAGGATTCATCAAATTAAGCTTGGCTTAGGCCAAGAAAAATAATGGTGAAAATGGTGGATTTCGAAGATGAAGGACTCAATTGAACAAAGAAATTGTTGTAAGTTGGGCTCAATTGCCCAAATTCAAAAGATTGGAGGACTAAGTGGGGAATTGACCCATTTTCATGGCCTTGGATGCCATGGCCAGCCATGTCCATTCAAAATAATATATTTTATGCCACCTCCACCTCCACCCACACCTCCACTCACCTTTGTCCCCCCACCTTCACCACTTCATCATTTAACCTCACCCACTCTTCCAATTTGTCCCCCCACTTTGTCTCCCACTTCCCATTTGAATTATTACTCCACTAAGGCATTATTCCCACCCATTTTGGACACCCATAACTGGACATACACTCCCCCATTCAAAAAAATACATTTCCCCATTCATCTCACCTCATTCAAGCCATTTCACTCTCTTTCTTCAATCTCTCTCTACGAACTCTCTCTTCCTTCTCTCTAGTTTTGGCCAACACTTGTTCTTCTCTCCAAGAACATTTCTAACTCTTCTCCTTCCTCCAAAAATTCTTCCATCACTAGAAATCGTCCTTCCATAAATTAAAACCAAGTGTTCTTGGTTGAATTCATGCTCTAAACACCCAAAGAGCAAGAATCAAGTAAAGGATTCAAAGAAAACCAAGGAGAGAAATTCGGCCATCTTCATTTCTTGGAGGTTTTGAACTCTTCTCAAGGATTTCTTTGTGTATATGAGCTTCTAAGCTCATTGGGAGGAAGAATCAAGAAGAAAGTCCGAAGAACATCAAGCACACAAAATTCGGTCTCACCTCCTAATTGAGGTTCCGTAAGTATGAACCAAGTGTTCTTGGTATTTTGATTTCTTTAAGTTAATTACCAAGTATTCTTGGTATTTTTATGGATTCTAATAAATCTGGACATTTTGGTTCTTATGCTAGAAAATCATTTCTAGAGCCGGCAAGCAAGGAAAACGAAGGAAAACAAGCTCCTAAGAGCTTTTCGGTGTTGGTAAGGATTCCTATACTCTTTGAGTATTCGGGCCCCTAGGTGATGGTCAAAGAACCATATGATCCTAGGTGTGCTAAGAGGGCATAAGTTAAATTATTGCTTCGGCAATTCTGTATCGCTCATGAGCTAAGTTAAGTAAGCAAGCATTATGGGCTAGGATTTAAGTAGGCCACCTTAAATTCCTATGCTAAGTGAGATCTCCGAAAATGAAAAGTATGTGAAATTAATAAAATGAAACTTGAGGGATGCTTGCTGCCCTTCTGTAAATCAAGGTGTTAAGTGGCGTGTGTTTGCGTGCTTCTATGAATTTGATGTGCATGCTAACCCCCGATTTCGATTATTATTGTATATGCATGTATCTTTGTGTTTTCTTTGTCTTTATGTTTTCTTTGCACGAATTTTGGAATAATTATTGCCATTACATTCTTGGCATATGTTGGGCCTTAAAGGCCATAAGTTAGGCTTTGGAAGCCATATGGAATCCTTATTGAGATTTAAATCTCACCCACCCTACTCTACCATTGTAGGAAAAAGTGTGCTCGAAAGATTGAGCTAAGAGTCCTAAGTACTCTTTCTGTGGTGTTGAGGTTGAGTATGTAAATACTATTTGCTCAATTTATTCTAAGTATTTACCTTTAGTTGCTTGAAAATCAAGCTAATAAAATGTGGACTTTGTGTGCAGGACTACGAGTCTAGAAACTGTGGGAACAACGTCTTAAGGTGGATTTGTGTTCTTTGGATTATGGCTTGCTTTTAAGCATGTAATAGTTGGTCTTAGTTAAATGACCAAATTTATGGACTTAGCTAAAATTTGGCCAAACTTAGTATTTTGGGCTTGTAATATGGACTCTGGACACTTTGGGTGTTTTTATTGCTTGGTGGACTTACCAAGGCCCATGCATGTTTTATGGAAGTATGATTTTCATGAAAACTGGAAGCATGTGTAAATTGGGCTTAAATGTGTGTAATGGGCTTAACTAAGATTTTGGACAAAGTTGAATATGTTCTTATTAATTTTGGGCCATATGCATGTTAAGTACAGAAAAGGCCCATAAGCCCATGTTTATGTGAAAACATGCTATGTTTGGTTAAGTATGTGCACACTAAAAAGAACATGCAAGAAAACTTAGAAAAACATGAAATTTGGATGCATGTGTAAGGAATGGCTAATAAGAAGAATAGGTGCACATATGTGAATTAATGTATGCCTAAGCATTAGTTTGCTTTTAAAAGCATTAAGAGATTACGTGCACTAGTGAACACCAAAATACATAAGCATGCGAAGCATATGCATGAAATTAAGTTTTCAAACTTAAGTTGGTGTTTTGGTTGCCATGCATAATCTTGGCTAAAGCTTGGTTAATACCATGAAAATGAACACATGAAATCCACATAGGTGCTAGTTTGTTTCCAAGAGCATTTAAGCTTAAACCTTTAATAAGAACACAACAAGCTAGTACCAGTAAGTATCCTGGGGTTCGTGCCCATAAGTCTTAGTGAGTAATAAAAGCCCCTTCGGTTTATTTAAACTTTCGCTGCATGTCTTATATAATTGGGCCCGAATTGGCCAGGGGCAGTTTAGGGCATGACACGAATACGGGCTCCTAAGTTTCCTAGACGGCTTCAGTGGATATCATCAAATAAGGATGGATCCCGAAGACGAGGAGAAAACCGCCTTCATCACCGAGGGTGGAACGTATTGTTACATCAGAATGCCCTTCGGGCTAAAAAATGCAGGAGCTACCTACCAGAGGTTGATAAGCAAGGTCTTTAATGACCAGATAGGGAGGAACATGGAAGTCTATGTTGATGACATGATAGTCAAGAGCAAGCTGCCTAACAACCACATCGCAGATTTAAGGGAAATTTTCCACCAGCTCAGAACCTTCGGGATTCACCTTAATCCCGAAAAATGCATCTTTGGCGTAACCTCAGGAAAGTTTCTTGGGTACATGGTATCAAAAAGAGGCATTGATGCTAACCCAGAAAAAATTAAAGCCCTGCTTGAATTCTGAACTCCCGTCACAATAAAAGATGTGCAGAGACTCACCGGAAGGATAACCTCTCTTAGCAGGTTTATTTCTAGGTATGGGGACCGGTGTCGAGCATTCTTCAAAGTCCTCACTAAGGCAGCAAAAAAGGAGGGCAACCTCGGATGTGATGATCACCCTTGGAATGAGGACTGCCAAAGGGCTTGGGAAGAACTGAAAATCTACTTAGCCCGTCTCCCCACTCTTTGGCAACCATGCAAGGGGGAGCCCCTCGTGTTGTACCTCGCCATCACAGAAAAACCAGTAAGCTCGGTCCTGGTGAAAGAAGAAGGGTCGAAGCAATGGCCGGTTTATTATGTAAGCAAATCCCTGCACGGCGCCGAAGTCAGGTATCCTTTGCTACAAAAAGCTATATATGCCCTGGCACTGGCAGGAAGAAGACTACGGCCATATTTTCAAGCTCACCCATTCATCATCCGAAGTAGTCTACCTCTACGGGACGCCATGAGGAAAGTTGATCATTCGGGAAGGCTTTCCAAATGGTGTATAGAGCTTGGCGAGCACGACATTACTTATGAACCTCGGAAAGCCATAAAGGCTCAAGCGCTGGCAAACTTCATTGCCGAAGTACCCATCACCGAGGACAGCCATTCGGATCCTGGCGAAGATGAGCCGGAATGGACTTTGTATGTAGATGGAGCCTCAGCGTCCGAACACTAGGGAGCCAGGGTAATTATCAGAGGCCCCGAAGGTCTATAAGTAATGAAGGCCATCAAGTTCAGCTTTAACGTCACCAACAATATGGCTGAATACGAAGCTCTCATAGCAGGGTTGCGCCTAGCCAGAAAAATTGGTGTAAGAAACTTGAAAGCCCACAGCGATTCCCAGCTGGTAGTTCGGCAAACAGCAGGGGACTATGGGGCGATGGACCCGACCTTGGCAAAATACCATGAACTGGTAACTAAGCTTATCCAAGAGTTCAAAACCGTGCGAATCGAAAATGTGCCTCGCCGAGATAATGCCAAGGCAGATTGCTTGGCAAAATCGAAAACATGCACCGAGGTGCTAAACCACCCGAGCATCGCAGTGCTGAGCATAGTAGCTCGGAAAAAGGCTGGAAAGATCCGATAAAAAGATATCTCACAACCGGTGCACTCCCCGAAGACCCCAACGAAGCGGCAAAAGTACAAAGACACTCCGGTCGTTTCTTCCTAATTGGAGAAGAATTATATCGGCAAGGATATGCAAATCCATTGCAGAGGTGTGTCGGCGAAGAGGATATTGAAATGATCCTCGAAGAAGTTCACAAAGGCGCTTGTGGTTCACACATTGGAATCGATGCCTTGGCAGCAGTAATACTTCACCAAGGATACTTTTCGCCTACCCTAAGAAAGAACGCTAGGCAGTTCGTCCAGAAATGTGGTAATTGCCAAAGACACGCGAGTATCCAAAGGACACCCTCGAGATTGGTAACTTCGGCTGACTATCCTTGGCCCTTCGCAATTTGGGGCATAGACCTCATTGGGCCACTCCCGACAGCGCCTGGAGGTATGAAGTTCTGCGTAGTCGCAGTGGACTATTTCTCTAAATGGGTCGAGGCAGAACCCTTGGCGACTATCTTGGAAAAAGATGTGCAGAAGTTCGTATGAAAGAACATTGTATGCAGATTTGGCATACCAAGGGTGCTAGTAGCCGATAATGGGTCCCAGTTCACAGACAAGGGGTTCCAAGAATTTATCAACAACCTTGGAATAAAAATGCACTTCGCTCCGGTGGCTCACCCCCAAAGCAATGCGCAAGTAGACATATCTAACAGGACCATAAAAAATGGTCTGAAAAAGAGGTTGGGGGAAGCAAAAGGGAAATGGCCAGGAGAGCCCCTAAGCGTGTTATGGAGCTACCAAACAATGCCCCGAAGAGCCACAGGGGAAACACCTTTTTCACTTGTTTTCGGTACAGAGGCTATCATCCCAATTGAGATAGTACAACCATCGGTACGGGGTACAAGTGTTTGACGAAAGGGCAAATGACCTCGGCCTAAGAACCAAGCTTGACTTCGTCAGCGAGCACAGGGAAATAGCCAAGCTGAGAAGAAAAGCTTTTCAGCAAAGAGTGTCCGCGGCAATAAACTTGCGTGCCAGGCCAAAGGGAATAAAGAAAGGAGACCTCGTTCTCCGAGTGGTTGAATTTGGACCCTGAAGACCATCCCATGGGGTACTTCATGAAAATTGGGAGGGTCCTTATCTGGTACTTGCCGAAGTACGAAAAGGAGTTTATAAGCTCGGCGATACCGAAGGCGTAGAATTAAAAAATACATGGCATTCGGACGCCTTGAAAAAATTCTTTGTTTAGGATTTTGATGGGAGTTAGAAAAATTTCTAAGTACAAATGCTTATTAGAAAATCTTTCTAAAGTACAAAAAGCTTCTTTTCACCAGAGCGGTCGTCGCCGAGCACGATTTAAGAGAATTTATGTACAAAGGTTATCAATCTTCTCTGAAGTTGGAAATTTACTTAAAGAGAATTGCACGAGGGCGATTCCAAGGCTAATTGCCGTAATAAGCATGATTTTTCGAAGTCTCTTGAGCGAACGTGTTCGGGACAGTGGGAAATGAAAAAATCTTGCAAAAGACTTAGCCAAAAAATTTCCCAAAAGAAAGAATGAGTCTTTATTAACAAAGATGGCTCTGATTACAAAGAAGGAAGCTCGCCAAAAGAAGAAGTACAAAAAACAAGAAAAGAAGGCAAAGGACCCTAACACAAGCTAAGGAATCTCGGCATCTCAAGAGCCACCAACCCCCGCATCCTTGTCTACCATCTTCGGCGCCAGAAGAGGAAAGGGCAAGTTGAGGTGCTCGATTTTGGACCAAGACCACCGAGGCCCCTCAGGAATGTTTTGGGCCGCCAAGAAGGAGAGGTCCAGATCTGGGAACCTTTGCAGAACTTGATGCCGAGCAAGGCAAAAACCGTCCTTGGTCGCTTGCTCAGCCTTCTCCTTCTCGACCACTAAATTGTCAAGTTCCTTCTCCAGATCAGCGATCTCCTTCTTCAATGCCTTTGTCTTCTTCTTCTTCGGCTCCTTCTTTAAAGACTCGACCTCGGCCTGGAGCGCGGCCTTTTCAGCAAGCACCTTCGCCAGGAGAGCCTCAGACACTGACTTCTCCTTTTGATACGCCTTGTTTGCCGAAGTTAGCTCCGCCACCTTGGAGCCGAGGTCAAAAATCTTTTGGGAGGAGTCTTTCAAGAGCTGCTCTTTTTCCTTCAATAACTCCTCCCGAACAGAAGCAACCTCCTTCTTTGCAGCTTGAGCCGTCTCCGCGTTCTTGATAACCAAGTCAGAGCACATGGCCTTGGATTTCTCCACACTGTCTAAGGCCCAGACTTGGAATGCCGCTTCCTTCGCTGCCTGAACCCTGAGGAGGCCAGTGTACCCCAACAGCTGCAAAGAAGTAAGAAAAAAGTCAGTGAGGCAAAAAATGAGCCAAACACTTAGAAGAAATCAAAAAGGAAAAGACAAAGGCCTGAAGTATACCTGGGCAGCGTGCTCGGAAACTTTTGCAGCAAGGGACTCTTTGTCCGGGCATGCCTCGGAAATGGCCTTGAAAGAGGCCTCAGTGAGGATCCCTTTTGAAATTTGGTTGGCCATTTGATGGCAGTCGCCAGAGTACAAGTTCATGTCCTCCGTAAATGACCAGAAAGGCTCCATCTGGATCTTCTCTTTCGGGATATGGGAATCCCTAGGGGCCCATTTCCGGGCGTGCTCAGCTGCCCATGCCAAAGATGGTACCTCCTCTGCACGGCAACATGAGAAGCTTGTTAAGACGAGCAATCCTCAAAATTCAAAAATAATAATAATAATAATAAAGACACTACAACTTGTTTAAAAAAAAAACAAACAAACCTGGCGGCACCTCGGCAACATCATCGTCGGAATCCCGGACCCCCTTGGCAGAGATTTCCTTGCCTTTGCTCTTGCGGCGCTCCTCGGTAGAAGGGACTTCCACCAAGGCGTCCAAAAGAGCCACCGAGGAAGTGGGACTCCGAGGAGGGGCGTCAGTGGCAACCTCGGTTGGCGGGGCAACAGAAGCGTCAGGCTCTTTGTGCGCCTCCTCGGGAATTTCCGGGGGTGGAAGAGGCGCGTCTTTCTTCGCCCGCTTTGCCAAGGATGGCCCGGCCCCAGACGATTTCCGCCTTCAGGAGACGGCCTTCTTTGTTTGCTCCTCATTCTCGGCTTGACGAGGAAGAGCGCCTTGTAGTAAGTAGCGGACTCATCGCCCATCTCTGGAACAGAAGGAAAACATCAGTGTGAGTCCAAGGCGTACCTATAGCAGAAGTTTTTTTAGATAACTTATGCTCAAAAAAGGCCTCATAAGTAACCTCCTTCCGGAGGAGTTTCACCAACCAGGAGTCTTTCCCAGTGATGGTAGGAGCCAGCATCCCGAGGTCCGTCTTATGCTCGTTCACTACCCCTAGTTCCCGAAAGACCTCCTCGGTCATCAGTTTCCACATAATGGGGAAGGGTAGAGGGAGCGTGAAGGGACCTTGGAATCCCAGTCGAAGACTGCTCGGATCCGACTGTCAAAGTCCGTGAATCTGACCGCCAACTCAAGAGTCAGCTGCCTCTTCGGGTCTACAACATCCGTCTCCAGTCTTCCCCGAGCCCACTTGGTCGGAACGTACGACCAGGCCTCCTCCATCTTCAGAAAAAAGAATTTTCCTTGCCACCCTCGCCAGCTGTCCTTAGTGGCAAAGGTGAACATATACTTTTTGCTCCTTGATCCCCGAGGTAGCATAAAGTAAAAGCCACCCTTCAGGACCACGTAGAGCTTATAGTACTGCATAAAAAGAATGAAGTGGGGTTCTATTTTGAAAATGCCACACATACAAAGGAAGGCATTGAAATAATAGTACGAGTTTGGGGGAAGTTGATTTACGGCAATGCCATGAAACTGGCGAAAGTGGCAAATCACCTTCGAGGGAGGGTACCAAAGTCCGGCCTTCAGTTGGGGACGAAAAATGGTAACCTAGTCCTCATTGTTCATGAAACTGAGAGTTTGGGGACCAGGAAGTTTGATGGTGGTGTAAGAAGGAAGAAAAAATTGTTTGGTCCATCTTTCCAATTTTTTTGGAGACGTACAGCAAGTATGATTAAGAAAAGGTTGCCAGCTTTCTGGAATGGGGGAAACAGTCATAAGAGGAGTTGGTGAAGACATTTTCAAAGAAAAAATGACTTCGGGGGATGAAAAATCAACTCCGGGAAAGCTTTCAGAAAAGCAAAAGAGCACAGAAAATCAAAGAATTTTGAAAGTCAAAACCCACCAAAAGCTTCACCAAAGTCTGGGTTTGAAGTCGCCGTCGTAAAAGGTGGCCGGAAATCACCTAAGAAAAAGCACCGTCGCGAAAAACGCAAAAATAGTTGAGAGCAGGAGGAAAGCAAAAGCAGAAGCAAAAGGAGACTATGACGAAGTAGGATATATATAGCCCGAGGGACAATAGGTGAACCGGCGTCATAAGTACTCCACGAAGGCGAACAGTCGCCATAACTGCCCTCTGCATAAAAAGGTGCGTCTGCCGTAACAAATGCAGTCCCCTCCAATGACAACGTGCCATGTGTCAGCCGTCGCGCCAAAAGAGGGACACGCCTTCTGACACCCCTAAATCCTGGGCGCGCCACTCCAGACTGACACGCCTGGTTACGAAACGCGACGTTGCGCAGACCTGCAAAAGGGAAGAAGTAGGTTACCTAGAAGACACCAAAAGATAGGCTATGGTCGAACAGCCTATGTCTTCGGACAAAAGGTACATCTTCGGCACAGGTATTACACCCAGGGCCCCGGAGGGCGCCTCCGAAAGCCAACAAGCCAAAGTTTTCACTTCGGCTTTCCGAAGGGGGGGCCTGTGATAGCCCAAGGACTATCACCCCTCTCAGTATATACTCCCTATGAATATGATGGTCGGGAAGCCTGGCATCATCCGAGAGAGGTGCTATCACTGACCTCGGAAGGAGCAAAGTCAAACACCTCGAACTCGAGACTTCTGCTAGTACGCCAGGCATTTCAAAGGACGTTACCGGCTCCCTCGGGGGGACCTAACGGATCACCTTCAGAGGTGAAGAACTAGCTATTTCAAGCAGGCGAGAACCTCCCCGAAGGTGGAACCATCGAACTAGGGAACTCCCCGAACTACAGGTATAATTCCTGAAGAGGGGCGTCCGTACCAAAGGAGGACCTCGCCCAAAAGACCTCGGGAGTACGGCATGAGCATTTAAGGTGTCTCTGACATGTCGCCCAAGTGCACTACACACCACCTCAAATGGTGGCCTGACGCACTGACGTCGTCTAGGTCTTGTCACGACCTGTCTCAGTCCCAGACCCGAGGAGCCTACAAACGGCTACCTGTCCTCTACGCCCGAAAGTATGGATCGCATCTGACCGAACACGTGTCACGATCTGAACGGGCTGGGCACCCCTATAAATACCAGGAAACAAGCCCTGGTAAGAGATCAGACCCCTTTCCTAGGGAAAACACAAGCAGGCAAGATCCCCCAGCTCCATTGCATTCTCTCCCCCCTTCTCCTCCTAAAAGTGCTGACTTGGGCGTCGGAGGCTTCTCCCCGAAAAGACACTCCGGGGATCTCCTAACCCCTTTCTCTTGAGCATTTCAGATACACTCCCCTGGGAAATCTTTGCTCCAGGGGTTCTCCCTCTCAGGAAGTCCCTTCCGAAGTCATAATGTCACTGGACGAAGATGCTGCCGGGCATCAATACCATAAAGAGCCTGAACACGTCAACTCTTTAGGTTTTGTGATTCGACTCTACAGTTGAGTGAGAGATCTCACCCGAAAATTAGGTATGAAAATTTTTGAACACTCGGTTTACCCCATTTCACTTGGATCCTGGAGGGTTTCGGTTAAATTCCGCTGCGCTGTTTGGCTCCCGAAATCCAACAGATTGTGTGTCAGGCACACCTGTAACTTAGGGTGCATATTTAGATGGGTTAAGACTGTTATGTAGTATATGTAAAATGAGACAAGTATGGGGACATTTGAGTAATGTTTTGGCTATGTATGTGATGTGGTGCAAAGCTGCCTAAGTGTGGATGATAGGCTACTTACTTGTAAATTCTGTTTTGCCCACATAAAGTTGCTAGATTCAAGAGCATGTAATTCCTATGTGTATTCGACATGTATGGAGGGCTTACCCCTTATGAAAGAAGTGTTTGCACATTTATGAAATTATGGGCAAAATGGTTATGAAGTAACTGGAATTTTGACTCTGCACTCAAAGTTCTATATCTCCTTGTGTTGAATAAATCTTATTATGTAATTTTGACCACCCCTAGAGTACATCTAGAGGTTGAACTGGGGTCTAGAACTTCTAAATTTGGAGTCCTTTAGCCAAATATATGACATTGCAAATTGTCTAAGTTACTGTTTGTTTGGTCAGAATTTTGTAACCAACTTAAAAAATCCTTAAGTTGGTCCATAGGTGGGCTATTGATGTAAAATCAAATTCCTTGGTTTTCTTAAAGACTCTAATTGATAATAAAGTGAATAAAATAGGGGGACATATGGATAGATTAATATAGTTTTTTGTTAGAAGTTTTAGGTGCAGTGGCTGATCACTTACACTTAATAAGATTGCCTAATGTGTGGTAGCCAAGATTAAGACTTGTGCTAGTGTTTTCCTTCCTTGCTGCCATGGTGTGCATAAATGTGATTATTTGTGTAATGGTTGGACCAATATGCATGGATTTATAGAGTTCCCAAGAAGGCCACTTGGGTATGCACACTAAGGATATTGTTCTGATGGCCTACAGAACATACCAATCCTGAGAGTTTTAAATGCACAATTTTGGCACCATAACTGAACTACCCTGGAATGGGTAACAAAGTAGGCCCTAGTAAACCTGTAGAGACAATAAGTCACACTCTCACACTTATGCACCTTATATGCATTAAAAGAATGTGATTAAGTAAATGCATTCATTAGAACAATGCATTAAACTGAGAACTTAATGTGTTAAACTAGTAACTTAACCTATTAAGCTATTATTCTAAGGTGTTAAGTTGGGTTTAAGATTCCTAGGGGTCTAATTCACCCTAAGAAAATCAACAGAGTGCTTAAAATCAACTGAGTGGCCAAAACCAACTGGTTGGTCTCAAACCTCTTCACAAGGTTTAGGGTGGGGGTGAATTGGGCCCTCACAAGTTGGCCTCCCGGTTTATGGGCTTCAATTTGTTGCTGACCTACCTTTTGAGCTTGGCAAGCTCTTCAGTGGCCTTGTACTTCAGCTCCCTAAACCTAAAGGCCATGTCGGTGAGTGCCCTTTTGCCAGACTTTCCTCCACCTTATTCCAAATGTCTGTCTGGTTCATGACAAAATCTCTGAAGTATCTAGAGATGATGAAGAGCTACACTGAAGGTACAAGAGGGAAATAAGATCATCAGTGGCAAAAGATGAAGCAACTAGAATTAAAAATGGAAATAACCAAGGGATGAAGAGGCCAATCTTGGCGGAACAGTCTGTTAAAGCCACTATGATGTGCTCCTCATTTGAGAGGTCCTTGGTGAGCTCCTGGAAAAATCTTGTCAGTAGTCACCCTTGGTAGAACTGTGGGATCATCCTCCCAGAAAGATTATGGTCAAAGAGGGACATGTCCTCGGTCATGTCCTAAATAGGCGACCTAAGAATTGCCCTATTTGGTAGACTCACATTTTTCATGGCGCGGCGGGCTTCTTGCTTGGCCAACCACTCAAATGCTGAAATCCCCCCTGGATGGTCACGATGAAGTTCATTTATTACATCAATACCCAACCAATCATGAATCCTATTGGGTTTCAGGAGCCAAACAGCGCAGCGAAATTTAACCGAAACCCTCCAGGATCCAAGTGAAACGGGGTAAACCGGGTGTTCGAAAATTTTCATACCTAATTTTTGGTTGAGATATCTCACTCAACTGTAGAGTCGAATCACAAAACCTGAACAGTTGACGTGTTCAAGCTCTCTATGGTATCCACACGAGCCTCTCGGGATCACCACACTTCCACCATGTCCCGGAAGATGCGTTTCTCTTGCGCTCGCAGTGCTGGCTTGCGTCCTCCAAGGAATTGCAAGAGAAGAGTGCGACTGTCGTTTTGGGAGGCTAGGGCAAGGAGACCTTGCAAATTTGTCACTTAAAAGTTGTATTTATAGTGAGACTCAACTTCCAGGCCTAATGGGTTTCAAAGCCCTAATCCAATTAGGATTTAATTTCGGGCCTAATAATGGCTCAACTCTTGGGCCCATTATTAATATGAAATTAAAGTGAAACCATAACCCAAATAATTAGCCCATGCACTCTAATGATCCAAATTGCTCTATGTGTGCGACCCAATAGGCTCTTATCACGTTGGCAATGATCATAAATCACATTTATGATCATAAGCAATGAGCGGTGTCTAGCAACACATCATTGCTACCCAAGTGACAAGATTGTCGATGATTCGACTAAACCTTTATGATCATCACCGATATATGCCATTGTCCCTTTGTCCAAGATATCAAGACTAAGCACGAGACATGGAATGTGTCACTCTCGTATAGCCCAATCTTTG
Source organism: Aquilaria sinensis (assembly GCA_005392925.1). Classification (NCBI taxonomy): domain Eukaryota; kingdom Viridiplantae; phylum Streptophyta; class Magnoliopsida; order Malvales; family Thymelaeaceae; genus Aquilaria; species Aquilaria sinensis. Next base: position 200,812 of record SMDT01003079.1, on the reverse strand, counting down.
GTTTCTTGATTACCGAGTAGACCAACTTAAACTGATGACATTGATATCGTATATCAACTCATCCGAGCATGGCCATGCATTTTCTAAGTCTCACTCTATCAAGGGGCCCGAAGATATCACTCCCGTTACATAGGAGGGACAAATCCCATCTTGATCATACAAATCCCTCCGCATGATATGTGACATACCCAATGACCTCCTTCAAGTTCACTCAGTTACGAGCAACAAAGGAAAGTATCAAAGTATGTGACTCACATGTAGGGAACCTTGATGATCTTAGGTCGAAGGACTACATATACCATGATCACTATGAGAATCACTTATGACACTCATATAACGATCCATGTAGTGTTCTCATGGTGGGTCGGTCCAGTACACAAGTTCTCCAACTTGTACCCATATGTAGACTACATATCTCATATTAGTCTCCACATATGCTAGTCGTTATGTATTATTGCAACCCGCTCCACAATAATACTAGACTAGGGACATTTAAGAATATCATTATTCTAGGGTTACAATTATGTTTGTTAAGTTACGCAGAAACAAAACAACAAACATAATTGCTGGATTAATGCCTTAATAAAATATCATGACTCAATGTGCAAAAATACAATCATCTCATGATTGGCTTTTGGGCACAACACTAACAATCTCCCACTTGCACTAAAGCCAATCATCCATGTATCTAATACCGATGGACCTAGAATGGCTATCATGCTTTTCCTGCGTAAGGGGCTTTGTCAGCGGATCAGCAATGTTGCTATCTGTCGAAGTCCTGCATATCCTTACATCACCCCTCTCGATGATCTCCCTGATGAGATGATAGCGTCGAAGTATGTGTTTGGATCGCTGGTGAGATCGAGGTTCCTTAGCCTGTGCGATTGCTCCATTGTTGTCACAATAGAGCTCTATCGGGTCGGCAATGCTTGGAACCACTCCAAGTTCAGTGATGAACTTCTTGATCCAAACTGCCTCCTTCGCAGCATCAGAGGCGGCAATGTACTCAGATTCTATTGTAGAGTCAGCTACTGTCTCTTGCTTTGAACTCTTCCAGCTCACAGCACCACCACCAATACAAAACACATAACCAGATTGCGATCTAAAATCATCCTTATCGGATTGGAAGCTTGCATCGGTGTAACCCCTTACAACGAGCTCATCTTCACCTCCAAAGACCAAGAATGCATCCTTAGTCCTTCATAAGTACTTAAGGATGTTCTTAACAGCTGTCCAGTGACTCTCACCGGGGTTCGATTGGTACCTACTCGTCATGCTCAAAGCATATCAGACATCGGGATGAGTACATATCATGGCATACATGATAGATCCAATTGCTGAGGCATATGGAATCTTACTCATGCGCTCTCTCTCCTCAGGTGTACTCGGACACTGAGATCTAGAAAGAGTGATACCATGTGACATGGGCAAGAATCCTTTCTTGGAATCTTGCATGCTAAACCTCTTTAGCACCTTGTCAATATATGTACTTTGACTTAGGCCAAGAAGCTTTCTAGATCTATCTCTATAGATCCTGATGCCTAACACATAGGCTGCTTCACCCAAGTCCTTCATAGAGAAACATTTCCCTAGCCAAGTCTTCACAGACTGTAGCTCAGGAATGTCATTCCCGATGAGTAGTATGTCATCTACATACAACACCAAGAAGACAATAGCGCTCCCACTAACCTTCTTGTAGACACAAGGTTCATCTTCATTTTTGATAAAACCAAACTCTTTGATTGCATCAGCAAAATGAAGATTCCAACTTCGAGAAGCTTGCTTCAGTCCATAAATGGACCTTTGCAACTTGCACACTTTATTGGCATTCTCAGGAGTGACAAAACCCTCAGGTTGTGTCATGTACACATCCTCAAGTAGCTTTCCATTTAGGAATGCAGTTTTGACATCCATTTGCCATATCTCATAATCATAGTGTGCAGCAATAGCAAACAAAATTCGGATGGATTTAAGCATAGCAACTGGTGAAAAAGTTTCATCATAGTCAATACCATGAATTTGCTTGAAACCTTTTGCAACCAATCGTCCCTTAAAGGTAATCACATTACCATCCATGTCAGTTTTCTTCTTGAAAACCCATTTGCACCCTATGGGTTTTACCCCTTCAGGTGGGTCAACCAAAGTCCATACTTGGTTTTCATACATGGATTCCATCTCGGATTTCATGGCCACTAGCCACTTCTCAGAGTCAGGCCCCGACATAGCTTGTTGGTAGGTTGTGGGCTCATCCTGATCCATGAGCATCACATCACCAGTGTGAGTCACGAGAAATCCATATCTCTCAGGCTCACGCCGAATCCTACCAGACCTACGTGGGCTCTGTGCTACAGGAATAGACTCTTGAACCACAACATCTTGCGGTGTCTGTTCAGGTTCCATTTCAGGTTCGATGTCTCCTTGTTGTTCTTGAATTTCTTCAAGTTCTACTTTCCTCCCACTAGTTTCTTTAGAGATAAACTCTTTCTCTAAAAAGACACCAGTTCGAGCAACAAACACTTTTTGCTCAGAAGGATTGTAGAAATAGTAACCCTTTGTTTCTTTGGGATACCCAACAAAAAGGCATTTTTGAGATTTGGGCCCTAGTTTGTCAGAGGATTGACGTTTCACATAAGCGTCACAGCCCCAAATCTTCATAAAAGACAAATTGGGACGCCTCCCACTCCATATCTCATATGGTGTCTTTTGAACCGATTTAGATGGAACTCGGTTTAGTGTAAAAGCGGCTGTCTTTAGAGCATGTCCCCAAAAGGAGTTTGGAAGGTTAGCTTGACTCATCATAGAGCGAACCATGTCTAACAGAGTTCGATTTCTCCTTTCAGATACACCATTCCATTGAGGTGTACCTGGTGGAGTGAGTTGTGATACTATACCACACTCCTTCAGATAGTCAAGGAATTCTCAGTCCAAGTACTCTCCACCTCGATCTGATTGAAGCACTTTAATACTTTTCCCGAGTTGATTCTCTACTTCATTCTTGAATTCTTTGAACTTTTCAAAGGATTCTGACTTGTGTCTCATGAGATACACATAGCCATATCTGCTAAAGTCATCAGTGAAAGTAATGAAGTATTGGAAACCTCCTCTAGCTTGTGTAGACATAGGGCCACATACATCACTATGTATGAGTCCTAGTAAGTCATTAGCCCTTTCACTTTGCCCTATGAATGGGGCTTTGGTCATCTTGCCCAACAAACATGACTCACATGTCTCATATGATTCAAAATCAAATGAGTCCAAGAGTCCATCCTTATGGAGCTTGGATATGCGGGTCTCATTTATATGGCCCAAGCGACAGTGCCAGAGATAGGTCGGGTTTGAATCATTTAATCTGACCTTCTTGGTATTCACATTATAGATTGGATCTTCGAGGTCTAGAACATACAACCCATTGCTAAGTTGAGCACTACCATAAAAGATTTCATTCAAATAAATAGAACAACATTTGTCCTTTATTATAAATGAAAAACCTTTCTTGTCCAAACAAGAAACAGAAATCAAATTTCTACTAATAGTAGGCACAAAGTAGCAGTTGTCTAATTCTAAAACTAATCCACTAGGTAAAGTGAGAACATAAGTCCCTACGGCTAAGGCAGCAACCCTTGCTCCATTTCCAACACGTAGGTCCACTTCACCTCGGGCCAATCTTCTACTTCTACTTAGATCCTGCACATTTGCACAAATGTGAGATCCACATCCAGTATCCAATACCCAAGATGAGGAAGTAGAAAAGTTAGCCTCTATAACAAAAATACCTGAAGTGGAAGTCTTACTTCCCTTTTCCTTAGCAAGTTCTTCAAGATAGAGCTTGCAATTGCGCTTCCAGTGTCCAGGTTGCTTACAATGGAAGCACTCCCCTTCCTTTGCCACACCACCCTTTCGTTTCAGTGCAGCTGAAGAAGAACTAGCATTGGACTTTCCATTAACTTTTATCCTTCTTCTTGTTGGCTTTTCCCTTTCCCTTGCCCTTTTGAACCATCAAAATGGGCTTAGCCTTCTTAAGGTTTTGCTCAGCAGTTCTCAACATGTTGAGCAATTCAGGGAGGGACTTGTCAAGGTCGTTCATGTTATAGTTCATGACGAACTGACTGTAGCTTTCAGGCAACGATTGCAAGACTACATCAATAGCCAACTCTTTCTGAAGAGCAAATCCCAAATTCTCAAGATTCTCAATGTACCCAATCATCTTGAGCACATGAGGACCCACGGGACTTCCCTCAGACATCTTGCACTGAAACAATGCCTTAGAGGTCTCAAACCTCTCATGCCTAGCTTGCTCTTGGAAAAGCATTTTGAGATGTTCGATCATATCGAACGCCCCCATGTTCTCATGTTGCTTCTGAAGCTCAGATTCCATGGTAATAAGCATGAGGCATGCAACATCCAAAGCATCATCAGAATGCCTCTTGTGAGCATCCCTTTCAGCTCTTGGAGCAGTGGCAGCAGGCTCATTCGGAATGGGCTGCTCTAGGACATAAGCCTTTCTCTCTTGCTTGAGGACTATCCTCAAGTTTCGGTACCATTTGAGAAAGTTGGTCCCATTCAGTTTTTCCTTCTCAAGGATCGATCGCAACGAAAGTGTCGATGTGTTTTGTGCCATGGTTATCTACAACAGTAAATATGCAGTGTAAGAGTCATGTATTTTAATTCATTTAATAAGGACTTTTATTAAACGATACTCCCACTATTTTCCTCAAAATAATAACCCTCGATATTATTTCAGAACACCTCGGCGCTAAGGTATTCTAGTGGGCCAAGATCCATATTTGACCACAACCTGAGTCAGCTTTGGCTTTTCTCTCAAGTTACAGCTATTTAGGTAGGCAACTCCTTGCCAATTGCATCTTATGCAACTCTTGGATAGTTGGGTGAACAACACTTGTCCAAGCTCATCTCATGAACTTAAGCCCAACTCTATGCCTCTAAGTCCCTAATCCTATTAGGATGACTTAGTTAAGTCGAACCCAAAGTTAGCAGTTTGGATATCACTATTATCCCATCGCGCCTTACCAAGATGAACATAGGTGCTTTGCTTTGGCAAACCCACCTAATGTTGATCAAAGTCTTGACGAGTGCCAACATTTGGAAGGCATCACATTTAATGACTTAATATTTGTTTGAGGGATTTTTCTTTTGATCTCACCAATTTGTTATCTCCGGTTGTTTTATACATGCATCACATACAAATATAAAACATGCATCTCATGCTTACAAGAAAATAAACGTGACATGGTTATAGCCCAAACTATGCGATATTCTCAAGCCAATGAGAATATCATAAAAGCCTAAGAAAAGAAAAGAGTCTTCACAAGCTCCTTCTCTTCCTTTCTTGGTTGCCCTTTTGTTGTCACCTCCTTGGACATACCACCTTGGATGATCCTTGGACATACCAACCTTGGATGATCCCATAATGCACCATTACATCAATAATAGAAACCTCGAGTTACATTCGAGGGGAGTAAGGTGAGAAGAGAATGTACAATGAGAGTGATAAGAAAAGGCACGACTCGCAGGCCGTATTTACAAGTACAACCAATCAAGGGCTATAACCATGCACCATGCTTCAAACACCAATCAGCATATCATGTCAAATCTCATTCAACAAAGATGCATGCCAATTTTCGCGTGTTGATTAACCAGTTTTTATTTATGTGGCGCTTCGCATACGGCGGTCCCGCTGGCCGGTCAGTGGGCGGTGGTTCCGCTGACCGGTCAGCGGACGAGGTCAAGGGGAGCCGCCCTTGCGGGGGGCGTGGGGGGCAGCGCCCCCCTGCGCAAAAAATTTTCTTACAATTGCTTAGCCCGAAATCTTCTATTTTGAGCAAGTAGGCACCCGAGACTCCTCCATTCGAGCCACCAAAAATACCTTACTTTCGGTGCCCGAACAGGCTGAATCCGAACCAAGCTAGGGTTTTTGCAACTATTGCAAGAATCCTAATCCATATAGGTATCTCATACCATTCAATTTGAGATTAATCTCATTAACCAATTTGTGTCGTTTCTTCATATATCTCATATGTTCATTACGAATTCCAGTTTCATGCATCTTGAATCAATCTAATTAATCATGGCCGAAAAGCAACCGAACACATAGCATCATGCGATTCAACACTCAATCCCGATTTAGGGTTTCACCAGTAGCTCTGATACCACTGATGGGTTTCGGGAGCCAAACAGTGCAGTGGAATTTAACCGAAACCCTCTAGGATCCAAGTGAAACGGGGTAAACCGGGTGTTTGAAAATTTTCATACCTAATTTTCGGTTGAGATCTCTCACTCAACTGTAGAGTTGAATCACAAAACTTGAACAGTTGACATGTTCAAGCTCTCTATGGTATCCACACGAGCCTCTCGGGATCACCACGCTTCCACCACGTCCCGACAGATGTGTTTCTCTTGCGCTCGCAGTGCTAGCTTGCGTCCTCCAAGGAATTGCAAGAGAAGAGTGCGGCTGTCCTTTTTGGGAGGCTAGGGCAAGGAGACCTGCGAATTTCTCACTTAAAAGTTGTATTTATAGTGAGACTCAACTTCCAGGCCTAATGGGTTTCAAAGCCCTAATCCAATTAGGATTTAATTTCGGGCTTAATAATGGCTCAACTCTTGGGCCCATTATTAATACGAAATTAAAGTGAAACCATAACCCAAATAATTAGCCCATGCACTCTAATGATCCAAATAGCTCTATGTGTGCGACCCAATAGGCTCTTGCCACGTTGGCAATGATCATAAATCACATTTATGATCATAAGCAATGAGCGGTGTCTAGCAACACATCATTGCTACCCAAGTGACAAGATTGTCGATGATTCGACTAAACCTTTATGATCATCACCGATATATGCCATTGTCCCTTTGTCCAAGATATCAAGACTAAGCACGAGACATGGAATGTGTCACTCTCGTATAGCCCAATCTTTGGTTTCTTGATTACCGAGTAGACCAACTTAAACTGATGACATTGATATCGTATATCAACTCATCCGAGCATGGCCATGCATTTTCTAAGTCTCACTCTATCAAGGGGCCCGAAGATATCACTCCCGTTACATAGGAGGGACAAATCCCATCTTGATCATACAAATCCCTCCGCATGATATGTGACATACCCAATGACCTCCTTCAAGTTCACTCAGTTACGAGCAACAAAGGAAAGTATCAAAGTATGTGACTCACATGTAGGGAACCTTGATGATCTTAGGTCGAAGGACTACATATACCCTGATCACTATGGGAATCACTTATGACACTCATATAACGATCCATGTAGTGTTCTCATGGTGGGTCGGTCCAGTACACAACTTCTCCAACTTGTACCCATATGTAGACTACATATCTCATATTAGTCTCCACATATGCTAGTCGTTATGTATTATTGCAACCCGCTCCACAATAATACTAGACCAGGGACTTTTAAGAATATCATTATTCTAGGGTTACAATTATGTTTGTTAAGTTACGCAGGAACAAAACAACAAACATAATTGCTGGATTAATGCCTTAATAAAATATCATGACTCAATGTGCAAAAATACAATCATCTCATGATTGGCTTTTGGGCACAATACTAAGAAATCCAATCATGAGCCAACAAGTAATTGCGAAAAATGAGAGTTGAAGTGAAAGAACCTTGGGGAGGGAACTCAACTTATCTGGAAGTTCCCTCACTATAAAAAATTTTGACAGTGTCCTCAACCATAACTTTGAAGGCCTTAGCCTTTTTCTTCCCCTTCTGCTTCTTGGCCGCCTGAGCTGCTAAGGCTTCCTCGGTTACTACTTCTAATAGAGTCACAGTGATGTGTGGACTTGGAGGAGGGGTGGAAACTTCCTTTTTGAGCTTTTTTTGCCTAGCAGTCTCTGAGTCCTCCAGAAGAGGGATCTCAGTGGTTAGAGGAACCTATGGTTCCGGGATGACCCTGGCTACGGGGACATCAGTTGACGAGGAAGTGACATAGGCCTTCTTCAAATAAGGGTTGCCATAGGCCTTCCTTTTGGGCTTTACCTTGCTTGCCTTTTTTCCATCATCCATCTAAGCCTTGGCTAAGAAAACCTTCTAGTAGAATTCAGCACTTAAGTCATCACCTATCTTTACCAAAAAGAAGGCATCAGTGTGAGTTGCCAAAAAAAATAAGTTATAAAAAGAACAACATTTATGGGAAATGAAGGAAGAATAGAAGAGATCGCCCAAAGTAATTGGACGTGGGTTTGGGCCTTAAGGGGGTCCTTCTAAGGGTCTTTAGCAGCAAGCTTTTTTTTTTTAGCCTTCATGGCCCCTTCGGTAGTCAACTCTACCTTGGCCAAGGGAGGGAGATAAACTTACAAGATGCACAACACCTCTGCCATCATCAAATCGCACCTAATGGTGAAAGGAAAAGGATCAGCTTCTTTCGCTAGGTCCCCCCAGTCTGCCATTACCCGAATCCGAGCATCAAAATCCTGAAAGCACTTCTTCATCTTCTTGCCTAAGAGCTGAGAAGGATCTTCCACATCCACCTCTAAACTACCAGAAGCCTACTTGCCTGAGAACCCCCAGGACTCTGGCGCAGTCGTGAAAAAATATTTCTTTTACTAGTTATGCCAACCGTTGCAGGTGCCAAACACAAAGGAGTACTTCTTACTTTCGGAACCTTGTGGAAGGATGAGATAGAATGATCCCTTTGGCATAGTGAGCAAGTACTTTAAGAAAATCAGAAAGCGGGGCATAAGCTTGAACACACTGCTGATACACAAGTACAAATTGAAATGAGCATAAGAATTTGGAAGGAGTTGGTTAACGACAATCCCATAGAACTCATAAAATTCCTTGACCATAGGATGGGGAGGGTACCAAAGTTTGACCTTCAGTTCGGCCTTAAAAATGGTAATCTCCCCCACCCGAGGTTGATAGGACATTTCTCCTCCACTCGACCCCCGAACAGTGACAATGGTTGGAAGAAAGTATTTCTTCCTCCATTGTTCAACCTTCTGTGACAACGTGCTACTAGGTTGAGCATCTGAAGACTTCCAATTGCCCTTAGAAGTGGAAGATGCCTCAGCCATTGGTTTGCTTCAGTGAAAGAGAAAAAGGAGAGATAAAAAATCAAACCCATCTGAGATTGGAAAAAAGTCACCGAAAGTTTATCAGAAAACTAAAAGCACTGGAAGAGTGAAAGAGAATAAGGATGAGTAGACAGGAAAGGATGGATTTCTTGTTGGCCAGAAGGGAAAAATATAGGCCCCGAAGTAGTGTGAGCAAATGTCAGATTGAATGCAAGTGTGAAAAAATGAAAATGGCCGTGTACGCCTTTCAGGCATGCCTTACCAATTGTTGGATGACATGTGTCCCTCAAAACCTAGAATCGAGGCAATGATTCATGAAAAGACATGAAGCTGTTTACACGAGAACTGGCATCCGTCGCATCGGTTGAAGCAACATAATTGATGCCCATAAGATGAAGTGACATAACGTACCCTGGAAAAAAGTAACCGTCACTTTAGAAGAACTCAAGCAATGCTTTAGTGAGCAGAAAAGGGGATTCTAAAGCAACTAATGCCACATACACTTTGCCGATGTAGCAGTACGCTCATTGGATGTTTTTGGGAGGGCATGTGATGGCTGAAGGCTTAAGACCTTAAGGATTGCCCAAGGTCTGTGTATAGACTGAGGAGTCTGGACAAATGCTATGACCTTGGAGCTGAAAGAGTTCGGCTTGTGACACTGTAGAGATCACCTTGACATAAGTACACCCAACATGCATCGGTGCCGACGTGAGACCACAATATAGACAAACACCATTATAGGATGCTGCCAGGTGCATGCAAGGTGCCCATCAAGGCCTGCATCAAAGTTGCTTGTGGAAAAGACAGTTGGGATGATGTAGACCACTATTCCAGATATAGCTGAACACATGTAAGGAAAAAATATGGAGTTCCACCCTTAGGAGCGAGTATATAAGGACACAAAACTTTTAGCCTATGTAATATCACCAGTTATATTACCTACTTAATTGGGCATCGCAGGATTCCTTTCCCCATTTTTTCTAGTGTCTTACAAGGACATTACCCAATTGAAGAACGCCCATCCACTGCAACTGATGTGAAGCTCAGACAACTGAGGCCCCTCCGAACACGATTAGTGAAAGACAAGATTTTTATAGACTGTAAAGCTAAAAATCTAGGACTGCCTAGATTTCAAGAGCATAATTTGGTCAATTTTAAGGAATTGGTAAGAAGCATGCAAAGTATGTAGCTGAATGTGATAGAGCAATTCCCTCTAATGTCTAGAGAAGAGTACATGGCTTTGAATGGTGTCAAGGTTGAAGAAGAGTTGGTGAAAGTAACCATAGATAGGGAATACCTAAAGGTATTTTCGTTTAATTTACCAACACTGCCTCTTGTAATAGAGTTTGTGTTTGAGAATAAACTAGTGCTAAGAGCTCAACCTTTTTGAATCCCTCTTTATAGAATGTCCATTCCTGAAATGTCTAACATTAACAAACAGCTTGATGAACTTTCTTGAGAAGTTTCATATAGGCAAGTATGTCTCCATGGGTAGTACTAATGCTATTTGTTAAGAAGAAGGATGACACACTTAGGTTATACATTGATTATAGAAAACTCAATGCATTGATTGTAAAGAACAATTACCCTCCTTCAAGAATTGAGGGCTTTGATCAAATTAAAAGGGCAAAAATGCCTTTTAAAATAGATTTAAGATCTAGATACTTTTAGTTAAGGGTTAAGGAAGAAGGCATTCTAAAGATAGCTTTTAGAATAAGATATGACCATTATGAGTATATAGTTAAGCCATTTGGGCTCATTAATGCTCCTGCATTTTTCATGCACCTAATAAAGAAAGTTTGTTATAGCCCTCCAAGTAGAATGCTCGGTGAGTAAGGTAAGTTTGTAAATCCTTAGCTTAAATGCCTTAATTAGAGGTGAATTAGTAAATTTAAGTAGGTTATTTAAGGGTTAGTTGGTTCCAAGTGATTTATGGCACTAGGTATGGCTGGGGGCAAAATGGTTATTTTGTACATCGGAGGGTTAGGATCAGTCTTGAGAGTAAAAATGACATTTTCAAAACCAAAACTAGAAATTATCATTTTTTACTAAGTGTTTAAATACCCTAGTTACTATTTGAGGAAGGGGTACTTTTGCAAGAAAAATTTTAAGTTTGGGGAGGGGGAGGTTTTATGCATAAAAGACTCTTGGGAGTTGATTTCTTATCACTATTCCCTTATCCTCCCAACCATTTTCATAGCCCCATCTTCCCATCTTTTACTCTTGCCCAAATCACAACAAAATCATGGTTTCTTGGGAAAATTGGAAGGTTTTTTAGTGCCCAAGTGAAAGGAAACATGATTCAAGTTTGTTTTGTGCTTTGGAATCATATTTTTTTTCCTGTTTTTCTTGCTTGGGTCTTATTTGTGCATGAATAGAGCACTTAGGTACATTCCATGGAGCCTAAGAATTATGAGTCTGACCATGATTATTGCCACTGCAATAAGGTGAAGCAAGTAATGGTAGATAGGTAAGCACCATGAATGAAGCTTTAGTGCACTTATAGCCTAAAGAAGTTTACCTGAGGTGCAAGTAAGGACCTGGTACTTTTTTTGGTAATGTTTTGAGGTGGAAGTTTAGTACAAGAATGACCTAGGGAAGCCTAATAGCTCAAGGCACTATATAGAGGCTTAGTACACTTAATGAGTTCCTTGTAACTCAAACAAGGCACATCCACCATATTCACCTTTCTGAAAATCAAGGGAAGGCTAAAGGTTAAGCAAAGCTCACTATGCTAATAACCTATGGCTTTCCTAGGAGCGAGTCAGAGGCTGGAACTCACAAGACATGGAGTGACACCCATGGTACAACTAGGTAGAGGACAAGTTCCAAGGGACTGAAATGACATGTGCATAGGTTAAGCCTCACACAATAAGAGCTCACATTAAATTGCATATGAAATATATTTGTGTGTCCGCGGGGTTTTTCTTGCAGGTTGAAGGATCCCTTACTGAAAATTGAACATTCTCACTCCATTAGCGTATGTTGTCCATATATGTTTCTATAGAGCTGACAACCATTCAGAGTTGTTGAGCTAAGCTCACGAGTAGGTGTTATGTTTATTTGGTTCGTTGTGATTCTCCTATTGTTTATTTGACTGATAGGGGCTAGTAAAGGCATATGAAGATTGCGACTAAGATATTAATCGAAGGTAGGAGCTAGTTATGGATCTTGGTACTTTGGTTTAGTGTATAGTTGCATATATTAGTCTGCCTATAATGTACATGCTTGAGTTGTTGAACACTAGGGTAACTCTAGAGTGTGAGCATAGTCTACATTTGTATGGAAGCCTTGCACATGGTTGATTATGTGTAGTTAATTCCATAGTTATTTTGTATGCTTTGACAGTTTTAGTCCTTGGCTTTTAATGTAATGCATGGGCAATGTTTTATGGTTTATATGTTATGTTTTCTTACTTGTTTTATTAGCTAGGTCAAAGCATTACTTTTTCATATTTTCATAGTAGGTTAATTAACTAGAATTATGGAGGTTTTAACTAGTGTGCAAGTAATCAATTGGCCAATTACGACTAGCATGAGACACATTCACACAGTTTACTGGGTAGGGCTAAAAAGGGCCGTGTCAGTTGATATCAGAGCTTGGCCATGGTCATTGAAGACTACGAACTGAGATATTGAGGATTGTCCCTATGCTAGGGTAACTAGCACTAACCAAAAAATTTTAGTTGTCTTCTAGCTTTGGTTATAGGTTGTAATGGTGAAACTAGGTTAGGTGCTGTTTGGACACTAAGGTCTAGAAGTTGATCCTAGTGGTTTAGGGTGGCCATGTTGGGGAAGTTGTTTTTGCTTACTCCAAGGTAAGGTGACACCTTGGTGCAAGTAGTTGGAATGTGACTACTATCCTAGGACATTATTTTCAAACTCAAACATGAGGTATGTAGCATTATCCATAAGACTAGGAAGGCACAGAAACCTACTAGGTAGGGAGTACTACTAAGCCCTTAAGCTTCAGAAGTTGAACCCACCAACATGGATGGGTTAGGTAACACCAAAAAGAAATGAAGGATGCACAAACCAAAGTGAAAATCAATTGGTCATGTAGGCTACGAAGCAAAGTAGGGGAGTCTCATACCTTTTTATTGACAGTAGGAGCAGGATGCCAAAATCACCAAGGCTTTAAGCTAATGTGTAGAGGCACTTGATGATCATCAATATAAGGCCACCGGTAGGTGGTGCAACATGCATTAGCTCTCGCATAAGAGTTAGAGGATTTAGAGACATAAATTAGTGAGGTAGAGGTTGGCTCATCGAACATAGTGGAGCATAGGTGACCTACCCATAGTGCAAAAATTAGCTGTAGACCAAAGAGTGAGAACAAATGATGAGGAAGAAGGGCTTAAGCCCAGGGCACAAGGAATACATGGCTCTAAGCCTTACACCTAGGAAACCATTACCAATGATTCGAGCAGTCATTAGACTGATGTTAGGCATGGGCTCAGTCAAGTTAAGGCCGACCAAGGATGTTGTTCCCAATAGTAGTTTGCACAAAGAGTCGGCCTAGTACACTAGAGTAGTAGTTAAAGGTTTGCTTTGACTAGTTTAGTGGTTGGAGTAGGTAGTTGGTATTTAGAAGCGATGGGTGGCCGTAGTGAACTCGCAAGCAGTAAGGGGCTAGTAGGAGGTAAGTCTCTAACCTTTCACTAGTAGTTTTCTTATTGTCCTAGTAATTTCTAGTATCAGTTACTAGCATAGTTTTTTTTTGGCTTGTTAGGTAGTATTTTTTTAGTTATGTTAAGGGTTAATTCAAGTGCACTAGAACCTATGAATGCACTAAGTGTTAGGGTGATACTTTAAACTTTAGGGTCCACTTGCTAGTGTGTAAAAGCACATAAGTGGAGGCTTGAATGCCTTAGATTGGAAATGTCCTAGGTTTCCCTAAGTTGCCTTCTTTCGTGAGTTGGTTTTAGTTGGCCTAGTTGGTAAGAAAAGGCTGGCCAAATGAATGGATGAGGTCCTTAGGGTAGCTAAGTAGTAAAGCTATTTAGCCTAACATTGGTAAGGTAATTAGGTAAGTTTTAATTTCATTACTAGCAATTTATTCTAACACCGATAGGTAAACAACTGGATAGATTTATTCATCCGTTAGTCATATACCCTTGGGTTTGACTTGTGCCCAAAAGGTGGTAAGAGGACCTGAGCAATAAGGATGAATATCATGGACCAAGGTGATGCCCGGCTGCATCTTTGTCATGTGACATTGTGACTTCAGGAGAGACTTCCTGAGAGGGAGAGTGTCTGGAGTGTAAGTTTCCCAGGGGAGAGTACCTGAAATGCTCAGAAAAGAGGGTTAGGAGGTCCCCGGTGTGTTTTTCAGGGGAGGAGCCTCCGACGCCCAAGTCAGTGCCCTGAGAAGAGATAGAGGAGGGACAAAGAGGAATAGATGGCCTTGCCTTTGTGTGTTTTCTCAGGGAAAGAGGGTCCGATTGCTTGCCAGGGCGTGTTTCCTCGTATTTATAGGAGTGCCCAGCCCGTCAGATCATGACATGTGTTCGGTCAGATGTCCTTTGTACCTTCGGGCGTAGGGAACATGTAGCCGCTTATAGGCTCTTTGAGCCTTGGACTGAGACAGGCTGTGATAGGACTCGAACGGCGTCAGCGCGTCAGACCACCGTTTGAGGTGGTGTGTAGCGCCTGTGGGCGACATGTCAGAGGCTCCTTAAATGCTAGTGTCGTACTCCCGAGGTTCTTTGGACGAGGTCGTCCTTCAGTACGAATGCCCTCCTTCAGGAATTATGCCCGTGGTTCGGGGACTTCGCTGGTTCAGGGGTTCTACCTTCGGGGAGGGTCTCTTCTGCTTGCGATAGCTGGTCTTTTATCCCCGAAGGCGATTCGTTCGGTCCCTCGAGGGAGCCGACAACACCTCTAACATTTCTGGCGTTCTAGTTGAGGTCATGGGTTCGGGGCGTTCAGCTTCGCTCCTTCTGAGGTCAGTGTTAGCGCCTCCTTCGGATGACGCCAGGTTTTCCGTCCACGTTTCTGGCAGGAAATATGTAGTGAGAGAGGCAATAGCCCTTCGGCTATCACAAGGGATAGTTGTTGACCTAATGTTATCATCCTAAGGTTAAGTAGAGTTGAAGGCCACCAAGTTAACTTGTGGAAGAAGAAAAACTCAACTAGTGAAGCTAGCCAAGTTGTAAGTGGAATTGAGGAAGTTGTAGGGATCACTTGTTGTTTTGAGTTAATACCAGTAATTCAGTGGAGTATTTAGTTGTTAGGTCAAAAACAACCAAATGATGCCAGAACGAGGATGTTTTGCCTTAACCCTTTGGGATTGTGTCCAAGGAAGGCCCCGTAAGGAAAAGTTCACTATGACTAGCTGAAAGGTGACTCATATGTAGCCACATGTGAGGTAATCTCCCACCTAGTTAGATATTATACTTAGTAGTAAGGAGTGCTAAGTTTAGTATAAGTACACTGTGCTCACGTGTCTCTGTGATGACTTCGGTAATTGTCATGTTCATTAGAATAGAGGGAAGTCAAGGGTTAGAAAGCTGGTTAGTCAGTATTTTGGCTAAATTAGTTTAAAGCCTAGAGTTAGAGCGTTTCACGTAACCTTAGTACCTTGTAAATGATGGCCTAGTGACTTGTGAGATTGGTTAAGGGCTAGCAAGTGAGGCTCATAATTTTGATGGGACAAAATTGGTTCAAAGGTGCATAGTATGGTGCACTAAGCAGAGTTGAATGGTATAGTTGGCTCTCCCTACCAAATGAACTAGTTTTATGTGACAAAAATTGTAAGTACACTGTTCCAATGATAAGTGGGCATGATGTAGTAAATGGTGTGGTAGTTAAGCATGTAAGAGAATTGTGGTTCTCTGTAACCGTAGGTTAAGCAAGTGAGGGCTATTAAGGGGATGCTTGATAGTGGTTAGGGGCTGAGAGGCCTAGTATGAAGTTGGGGAATCAAGTAAACTAGAGGCATATTAGAGCCTAATGAAGGGGCTGAGGTGTCTACTTGGCCACCAAGCCAAAGAAACCTAGGTTACCTAAGATCAAGTAGTACCATATGACTTAACTAAAGACCAATGGAGCTTTGGGCATAGGGAAACTATTGGAGGTCTAGAAGCAAGTGTACTAAGGATAGACCTAAGGAGTTAATTTGGTGTGTGTAATATGCTAGGCTTCAAGTGTGGGGAAGTGAGAGGAGTTAGTGTGCAAGTTTAGGCAAAAAGTATACTCTGAGTAGAGTAGTTGGAATGTTAACACCTTTGGCTTGGGTAGCACATTAGTAGTCTCATCGCTGAGTGCTACGAGGCTTCAGCCAAAAAGGCATAGACCGATAAGGCCCGAGCACTGCTAGATGCTTGAAGGTCTTAACACTCATGCCAGAGGTGTTTTCTCTAGTAGGCATGCTAGGGTAAAAGACTTTAGAGTAGTGGGGCTTGTAAGATCATAGTGCTTAGGTAGTGCATGGGTACCCTGCCTAGTGCACTAGTATGCCTGATGCATAGGGCCGTCTAATAAAAGCATCGACGATTAATACTCTAGGGTATGTCGGGACTCTCAACTCTTGATAGTTCAATCATTTAGAAGGGCCCTAAAGTATAGTTGAGCATGGAGCTGAGTATGCCTTAAAGCTACTAGTGGTATATGTGGCAGGACCATAGTACCCTAGCCACACACTTAGCCTACTGATCATTAGGAGTCATCGAGTACCTGACCTACAGCGAAGAACTATTTATGTGAGAGTTGGTGGATTAGTCTTGTACTCATTAAGCTAGCTTGCACTAAAAGGTTTGGTATAGGACGCTAAAATGAAACTTTTCAGGTGTTAGTGCTAATGGACAAGTTTAACTTGTTAAGTCAGCTTACACTAGAGGGTTTTAGCACAGAAGATAGAGTGGAGGAAGTTGTCTAGAGCCAAGTTTTTAGTAGGTAACCATCATTGTAAGGTTAGTGGATGAGCTTCTAAAAGCTTGTTAAGCTATCTTGCACTAGGGGACTTGGCCATAGGGATTGGTGTTGAAGAGTTGTGGTTATCGAATTCCTCAGCATAGGTTAAGTAGTGAAAAATCCATCAACAACATCATAAGCTGAGGATAGTGGAGAACCATACCATAGTCTTTGAGGTCACATTTGCACAAAGGTACCTTAGACCAAGTAAGGTCAAACTTGAGGTAGGGAGAACAGTAAATAATTGTCGGTGTGCCATTGGACATGAGCAGAATGTATAGCATAGGCTATAGTAACTATATTAGTCAAAGCTTAACTTGAGGACTAGTAGGGTGTTAGCTAATTAAGTCGGGTAGTTGACCACCAAGTAGGTTATTGTTGAGTCAATGCCCCTTAATGGGTTTGGTCAGGATACACTTGCACCGTATGTTGGGAAAGTATCTTAAGGTGGGGAGATTTAATTTGGAGGACCAAAATTTTCAAGGTACAGAGATTGTTATAGCCCTCATAGCGAAATGCTCAATGAGCAAGACAAGTGGTGTCCAGAGGGACCTCGGTTGTCTTAACTATGGTGGATGGGTGCTCTCCAGTCAGGTCATGTCCTTGTAAGACACCAAAAAAAAGGGGGAAAGGCATCCCCAGAGTATTTTTCGGGGGAATCCTCCGATGCCCAAGTAAGTAGGTAATATAACTGATGATATTGTGCAGGCTAAAAGTTTTGTCTCTTCCTACACACCTGGGAAAGACTATTAATATACTAGCTCCCAAGGGTAGAACCACCTAGAGCTGCTAGTGGCAGAGACAGTTGGGATGATGTAGACCACTATTCCTGATCTACCTTACACATGTTCGGCTAGATCAAGAACAGTGGTCTACATCATCCCAACTATCTCTACCACCAGGAGCTCTGACGTAGGCCTTGGTGTGCACCTTGCACGCACCTGGGAGCAGTCCTGCAATGGTATTTGTCTGCATTGTCATCATGTCGGTGCCAAGGCATGTCAATTACACTTCGGTCAGGACAATCTCCGAAGTGTCATAGGCCAAACTCTTTTGGCTCCAAGGTCACAGTGTTTGTTCGGACTACTCAGTCCATCACAGACCTCGGGCAATCCTCAGGGCCTAAGGCCTTTGTCCATCACATGCTCTCCCAAAAATTGCCGATGAGTGTACTGGTACATCGGTAAAGTGTATGTGGTGATACTTGCTTCAAAATCCCTTTTTCTGCTAACTGAAGTGTCATTTGAGTTCTTTCAAACTGACGGTTACATTTTTCCTGGGTACAATACGCCACTTTGCTACCCATTCTAGGGTAGTCCAGTTATGGTGCCAAAATTGTGCATTTAAAACTCCCAGGTTGGCATGTTCTATAGGCCATCAGAAGAATACCCTTAGCATGCATACCCAAGTGGCCCTCTTGGGCACTATGTAAACACATGCATATTGGTCCAACCATTACACACATATTCAAATTTCATGCACACCATGGCAGCAAGGAAGGAAAACACTTTCACAAGTCTTAATCTTGTATTCCACAAATTAGGCAATCTTATTAAGTGTAAGTGACTAGCCACTGCACTTGAAACTTCTTCCAAAAAACTGTATTAATCTAGCCATTTAGCCCCCTATTTTCTTTACTTCATTATCAAATAGAGTCTTTAAGCAAACCAAGGAATTTGTATTACGTCAATAGCCCACCTATGGACCAAGTTATGGATTTTTTAAGTTGGTTACAAAATTCTGACCAAGTGAACAGTAACTTAGCCAACTTTGCAATGTTATATATTTGGCTACAAGGATCCAAATTTAGAAATTTGAAATCCCAGTTCACCCTCTAGATATGCTCTAGGTGTGTCAACATTTCATTCCAAGATTCAATCCACATAGAAAGATATGGAACTTTGAGTGCAGAGTCAAAATTCTGGTCACTTTATGAGCTTTTTGCCCATACAAAATTTCATAAGTGTGCAAACACTTTATTCACAAGGGGTAAGCCCTCCAAGGCTATCCCATACATTACCCACTCTGGGATAGTCCAATTATGGTGCCAAAATTGTGCATTTAGACACCCAGGATTAGTAATGTTCTGTAGGCTATCAGAACACTACCCTTAGTGTGCATACCCAAGTGGCCCTCTTGGGCATATGTAAACACATGCATATTGGTCCAACCATCACACACATATCCACATTTCATGCACACTATGTCAAAAAAGAAGCAAAACACTAGCGCAAGTCTTAATCTTGGCTACCACACAATAGGTAATCTTGTTAAGTTCTAATGACCAGCCATTGCATTTGTAACTTCCACTAACAAACTGTATCATTCTAGCCATGTACCTCACTTTTTGTTTTGCTCCATTATCAATTGGAGAGTTAGATCAAACCAAGGAATTTTCTTTTACATCAATAGCCCATCTATGGACCAAGTTATGAATTTTTTAAGTTGGTTACAAAATTATAACCAAATGAACAGTAACTTAGCCAATTTTGCAACATCATATCTTTGGCGATAGGGCTCCAAATTCATAAATTCAAAATTTTAGTTCAACCTCTAGATGTTATCTAGGTGTGGTAAAAATTTCATACAAATATTTCTTCTACACAGGGAGCTATTGAACTTTCAGTACAGAGTCAAAATTCTAGTCACTTTATGACCATTTTGCCTTTACAAAATTTCATAAGTGTGCAAACACTTCATTCACAAGGGGAAAACCCACCAAAGCTATCTCATATATGTCCATTACACATAGGAATTATATTAGCTTGCTTTTAACAACTTTATGTGGCCAAAATAAAATTTTCAAGTAAGCACCCCATCATTCACACTTAGGCAGCTTTGCACCACATCACTTACATAACCAAAACATTACTCAAATGTTCACATACTTGTCTCATTTTACATATACTACATTTACATGCATACATGCACTACATAATGGTATTAAAATAGCTAAATATACACCCTAAGTTACAGGAGTGCCTGAGACACAATGGACTCCAGAACAGGATGCTGGACAGCTGCTGCAAAACACAATAAGTACCACCATTAAAAATACCAAATGGGCTCCTAAAATCACCGAACTCTCCTGATCACAACTAGACATATGGAGATTCATGAACCTAAAATGTTAGATTAAAAATCAAACCAAAATTTCAGTTTGAATGTCATCTTTTTACTAGACCTGAAATGACAGAATTGAGGGGAGTAAGTTTCATTGAGAAACTTAGTAAGGGTAGCACTTCGACTCAATAGGCAATGTGACCATCATCAAAAATTGCATCCAAAGAAACTAAAACAAAAAAAATCATAATCCATGTATACAAGATATAGTAACCAAATTCAGCAGCCATTCACAACCAACAAACACATGAAATGCAGTAGCAACAATAACCATAGGTTAGTCCATAAAACCATAATAAACATCAATAAATCACTATGGCAGCCCTCCTCAAGCTAATGCTTGGTCTTAGGAGGAGTTTAATAGTAGTTAGTACTAACTTTAGGCTCTAGAAACCCTCAATTCACTGCCATCTTTGTGCACTTAACACTAGGTCACAAAACCTTCAATAAGTGCACTCCCCTCACTAAGCTTGGTTCATCAAGCTCATGGCTCTCTTCCAAGCTTAGCCCTAGCTCCATGGATGTTTGAAAATTGTAGAAAAGAACCATGCGGGCAAGAGAACCCTTACCAAAGTGTGTAAGCTGAAACTTAAGCTTGATCCTTGAAGCATCCAAGTAATAGCTCTAGTTTGCCTCCGATTGCTTCCTTTTTCCTTCAATTTCAATCAATTGCAAGTTTGAAGGTGTGGTGGCTATGGAGGAAGTGTGGCTATATTCTTGGGCTAGAGGAGGATGAAAATGAGAGAGAGATAAGTGATTTGGCCACTTAAATGGCCTCAAATGAGGTTAGGGGCACAAAACACACTTAACAAGCTTAACCTTGCCTTATGTCATTTTCCTTCTCACTAATTATGGTTTCTTTATCTTAAACTAATTGGTACACATGTGCCCAACATTTTTAACTATTTATCATGTATTGGCTGCCTCCCCCATGGTGGGATAACCTCACAATTCCACTGTTTGACGTAAGTCAAAAGCTTGAACACCTTAAGGTTTACACTAGGACATTTAGATCCTTAATGCCTTTAATGTTTCATTTGTCCAAACATGTCTTCCATGAGAAATTTGGTCCTCCAATAGCACATTCATACCATTCATATCCTTCCCATAACTCACCAAGTCTCTTTCTTGAGAGTTTTGCAATTAAATACTTGAATTTCCAAAACCTTGCAAAAAAGTCCATAGGTTGCTTGAAAAACAAGCAATCCTTAAGGCCTTTCTTGGGGGCCAAGTTACCAACTTGGAACACTTTTAAGGAGGTGCTGATCATGCCTTTTACCTCCCCACACTTTAATTACTGTGGTGAGAATTACACAATATAATAGTTTTTAGCCATTATGACACACTTGTAATTCTCCCACTCTTGTGTGGTGGTAACACCATACATGTCCAATACACATAGGAATTACACACTCTTGAATCTAGCAACTTTATGTGGCCAAAATAGAATTTACAGGTAAGCAGCCTATCATTCACACATAGGCAGTTTTGCACCATATCACATACATAGCCGAAACATTATCCAAATGTTTACATACTTGTCTCATTTTACATAGACTACATGTACATGCATACATGCATAGATGCACTACATAATGGTGTTAAGCTAGCTAAATATGCACCCTAATTTATAGGAGTACCTGAGACACAATGGACTCCAGAACAGGATGCTGGATAACTGCTGCATAAC
Source organism: Aquilaria sinensis (assembly GCA_005392925.1). Taxonomy (NCBI): domain Eukaryota; kingdom Viridiplantae; phylum Streptophyta; class Magnoliopsida; order Malvales; family Thymelaeaceae; genus Aquilaria; species Aquilaria sinensis. Next base: position 179,032 of record SMDT01003079.1, on the reverse strand, counting down.
ACAATAAGCACCATCACTAAAAATATGAAATGTGCTCCTAAAATCACCAAAATTTCCAGATCACAACTAGACATATGGACGTTTAAGTACCTTAAAACATAGAGCAAAACTCAAACCACAAAGGTCAGTTTCAATGTGATCTCTCTACCGGACCTAAAATGGAAGAATTGAGGGGGGTAAGTTTCATTGTGAGACTTAGTAAGGGTAACTCTTGGATTCAATAGCCAATGTAAGCATCATCAAAACCTGAATCCAACAATACTAAAACACAAAACCACAATGCATATATACAAGATATAGCAACCAAATGCAGCAGCCATTCACAACCAACAAACATATGAAATGCAGGAGCAATATAAACCATAGGTTAGTGCATAAAACATGCAATAAACTTAAGTAAATCACTATGGCAGCCCTCCTCAAGCTAATGCTTGGTCTTAGGAGAGTTTTAACACTAGTTGGTACTAACTTTAGGCTTTAGAAACCCTCACTTCACTGCCATCATTGTGCACTTCACACTAGGTCACAAAACCTTCAATAAGTGCACTCCCCTCACTAAGCTTGGTTCATCAAGCTCATGGCTCTCTTCCGAGCTTAACCCTAGCTCCTTGGATGCTTGAAAATATAGTAAACAATCCATGAGAGCAAGAGATGTAGGTTTTTAGGAGCCAAACAAGTGTAGTAGAATTTAACCAAAACCCTCCAGGATCCAAGTGAAACAGGGTAAATCGGGTGTTATAAAACTTTCATACCTAATTTTGATTGAGATCTTTCAACCAACTATAGAGTCTAATCATAAAACCTGAATAGTTGACATGTTCAAGCTCTCTATGGTACCCACAAGAGCCTTTCGGGATCACCACGCTTCCACCACGTTTTGGCAGATGTGCTTTTCTTGTGCTTGCAGTGCTGGCTTGCGTCCTCCAAGGAATTGCAGGAGAAGAGTGCGGCTATCTCTTTTGGGAGGCTAGGGCAAGGTTGTGAATTTCTCACTAAAAATTGTATTTATAGTGAGACTCAACGTCTAGGCCTAATGGGTTTCAAATAATCTAATTAGGCTTTATCTTATGCTTAATAATGGTTCAACTTTTGGGCCCATTATTAATATGAAATTATTATGAAATCATAACCCAAATAATCAGCCCATGCACTCTAAGAATCCAAATAGCTGTATGTGTGTGACCTAATAGGCTCTTACCATGTTGGCAATGATCATAAATAACATTTATGGTCATAAGGAATGAGCGGTGTCTAGCAACACATCATTGCTGCACGAGTGACAAGGTTATCGGTGATTCAACTAAACCTTTATGATCATTACCCATATATACCATTGTCCCTTTGTCCAAGATATCAATAATAGGCACCAGACATGGAATGTGTCACTCTTGTATAGCTCAATCCTTGGTTTCTTGATTACCAAGTAGACTAACTTAAACTGATGACATTGATATCGTATATCAACTTATCCGAGCATAGCCATGCATTTTCTAAGTCTCACTCTATCAAGGGGCCCGAAGATATCACTCCCATTACATAGGAGGAACAAATCCCATCTTGATCATACAAATCCCTCCGCATGATATGTGACATACCCAATGACCTCCTTCAAGTTCACTCAATTACGAGCAGTAGAGGGAAGTATCAAAGTATGTGACTTACATGTAGGGAACCTTGATGATCTTTGGTCAAAGAACTACATATACCATGATCACTACGAGAATCACTTATGACACTCAAATAACGATCCATGTGGCGTTCTCATGGTGGGTCGGTCTAGTAACAAGTTCTCCAACTTGTACCCATATGTAGACTACATATCTTATATTAGTCTCCACATATGCTAGTCGTTATGTATTATTGTAACCCATTCCACAATAATACTAAACCAGGGACATTTGAGAATATCATTATTCCAGGGTTATAATTATATTTATTACTGATGCCCGTCGGCATCCTTGTTGTATGACATGCTGGCTTGAATGAGAGACTTCTGGTGTGAAGTTGTTTGCAAGATTTTAAAGAACAAGGGTTAGAGACTCCCCGGAATGTGTTTCTGGGGAAGGAGCCTCCGACATCCAAGTCAGTATTTATATGAGTATTAGTAAAGAACATAGAATGGAGAATAAAGAAAAAGTCTCTTGTTCTTACAAAGGTCCCCCCATGTATTTATAGGAGGGTGGAGGGAGAAGGCCGTTTGACATAGCTTGTTCAGATCATGATATGTGTTCAATCAGATCCGATCCGCACCTTTGGAGGTAGGTGTCTCCAGCTGGCCGTAGGCCATTTTGGCCAAAGGGCAGGGGCGTGTGAGAGGTCTCTCTGTCAGAGGCTCCTTAACCATTTTTGTTGTATCTCCGTAAGAGCCTTTCGGGCTGTGAGACCCTTTCGAGCAGAGACTTTCTCCGAGGGCTATTGGGGAAGGCCCTTTGGCAGAGTGGGTCACCTTCAGAAGATGTTTTCCTCTATCGAGGATGGTGGATCTACTTTTTTTAGGTTGGTAGGTTCATAAATCCGTGGGTGGCGAAAGACACCTTTTCCCGAAGTTGGTCATGTTACCTTTCCGAGGGTGGTGTTGAGGGTGCCCCAAGGTTGGGGCTAAGCTAACATCGAAGTGTTGGGTTTCGGGAGCCAAACAGCGCAGCAGAGTTTAACCGAAACCCTCCAGGATCCAAGTGAAACGGGGTAAACCGGGTGTTCGAAAATTTTCATACCTAATTTTCGATTGAGATCTCTCACTCAACTGTAGAGTCGAATCACAAAACCTGAACAGTTGACGTGTTCAGGCTCTCTATGGTATCCACACGAGCCTCTCGGGATCACCACGCTTCCACCACGTCCCGGTAGATGTGTTTCTCTTGCGCTCGCAGTGCTAGCTTGCGTCCTCCAAGGAATTGCAAGAGAAGAGTGCGGCTGTCCTTTTTGGAGGCTAGGGCAAGGAGACCTGCGAATTTCTCACTTAAAAGTTGTATTTATAGTGAGACTCAACTTCCAGGCCTAATGGGTTTCAAAGCCCTAATCCAATTAGGATTTAATTTCGGGCTTAATAATGGCTCAACTTTTGGGCCCATTATTAATACGAAATTAAAGTGAAACCATAACCCAAATAATTACCATGCACTCTAATGATCCAAAATGCTCTATGTGTGCGACCCAATAGGCTCTTATCACGTTGGCAATGATCATAAATCACATTTATGATCATAAGCAATGAGCGGTGTCTAGCAACACATCATTGCTACCCAAGTGACAAGATTGTCGATGATTCGACTATACCTTTATGATCATCACCGATATATGCCATTGTCCCTTTGTCCAAGATATCAAGACTAAGCACGAGACATGGAATGTGTCACTCTCGTATAGCCCAATCTTTGGTTTCTTGATTACCGAGTAGACTAACTTAAACTGATGACATTGATATCGCATATCAACTCATCCGAGCATGGCCATGCATTTTCTAAGTCTCACTCTATCAAGGGGCCCGAAGATATCGCTCCCGTTACATAGGAGGGACAAATCCCATCTTGATCATACAAATCCCTCCGCATGATATGTGACATACCCAATGACCTCCTTCAAGTTCACTCAGTTACGAGCAACAAAGGAAAGTATCAAAGTATGTGACTCACATGTAGGGAACCTTGATGATCTTAGGTCGAAGGACTACATATACCCTGATCACTATGAGAATCACTTATGACACTCATATAACGATCCATGTAGTGTTCTCATGGTGGGTCGGTCCAGTACACAAGTTCTCCAACTTGTACCCATATGTAGACTACATATCTCATATTAGTCTCCACATATGCTAGTCGTTATGTATTATTGCAACCCGCTCCACAATAATACTAGACCAGGGACTTTTAAGAATATCATTATTCTAGGGTTACAATTATGTTTGTTAAGTTACGCAGGAACAAAACAACAAACATAATTGCTGGATTAATGCCTTAATAAAATATCATGACTCAATGTGCAAAAAATACAATCATCTCATGTCTGGCTTTTGGGCATAACACTAACACGAAGGTGGTTTCCTGATAACTGATTAGGAGATCTTAAGGGCCATAGCCCTTTGCCTATCACATGCCCCCCTCGGAAAGCCGAAGTAGTATCTTTGGCGTTAGGCTTTTGTAAGTGTGTCATGAAAGCGACAAACGTTCCCATTTAACAACACCGAACCCCGAGCTAGTTCACGTTCTTCGGGGTGGGCACCTCTTTAGTTCACCATGCCTCCTTTGTCCAAAGCAGTATCTTCGGCATCAAATGGGATTCCTCATTTTTTACCAAGCTCTTGATGTTTTCGAAGTTGTATCTTTGGATGAGGAAGAATATTTCGCCTTCTGAGTTTTTCTTGTTCCCTGTTGCTTGTCAATGAATCATCATGTCTTCTAACTAGGTAGTCGCGTCACTTTGGGCTAGACTTGCATAGGCCTGCTAATGGCAGAAGGCATGCCCTAATTTTTCACATCGGATGACACGTGTCACTAGGTGACTAGCAAATGGTCGTGTCCGTTACGTCCGTTACGTCCCTTCGTCTATAAAGGATCATTATGGTGACACTTCGCCTGCGTCCTTCGATCTATATAAACCCTTCCTCCTTCAGAGTTTTCCACACTTCTCAATTTCCATTCCTTTTGCTTTCTGATTTCCTCTCATCTTTCATCTTTCTTTCACTGTGGTGCTAGTGCCAGAGCGATTTTTGACATGTTTGTGGTGATTTCTGAAGTCCTTGTCTTCATTCCAAACTAGGTGGGTTTCCTTTCGAAGTGCTTTTTTTGTTTCAATTATTTTCCCCTCGCCTTTCTACGGCTAGATTCCTCTGTTACCGAGCATGTATTTTTACCGAGTAGAAGCTCATCCCATTCCTGAGAGTTGGCTCCCTCTTAACTCTCATCTGAGCTGTGCCCCTTCTGAGAAAGTGAAGAAGTGGTCGGCTAAATTTTTTCTCCCTTCCAATGCCGTCACCAGGCTACCTAGTCCTAGTATGCCTAGCTATGCTCCCCATTCAGACGAGGTTACCATCTTCTAGGCTCAGCTGAAAGTGGGACTTCGGTATCCCTTTCCGAAGATGGTTTGTGACTTTTGCCAATTTCATGGCATAGCCGTCAACCACCTTCCATCGAACTCCTACTCCTACTTTAATGCTTTTCTTTGTATGTGTGGGGTCTTTAACATAGAGCCCCACTTTATCTTTTTCATGCAATACTACAAAATCCACCCTGTTCTAAAGGGTGGGTTCTACTTCTTGCTCCTTCAGGGATTTAGGAGTAAGAAATAAACATTTACCTTCGAAACAAAGGATAGTTGGCGAGAGTGGCAAAAGAAGTTCTTTTTTCTGAAGGTTGATGAGCAGTGGGAGGACATGATGGCTAAATGGGCTTCGGGGACTCTTGATATCAATGTAGTAGACCCGAGGAAGATCTTAACCTTAGAGCTAAAGTCCCAGTTTGAAGAGTTTGATATTCGTATTTGGTCTGTCGCGGATTGGGATCCCAAGGTCCCTCCATGTTCCCTATACCCCTTCCCCATCAGATGGAGTTTCATGACCGAAGAGGTCCTTCGGGAGCTTGGGCTAGTTGAGGAACATGTTATCGACGAAGGTATGCCGAAGCCCTTGGTTGAGGGGAAGAATACGTGGTTGGTGAAGCTCATTCAGGGAGAACCTACGTATTTAGCAAGGAAAGTGTTATGGCCCTTCTAGTAGGAAGTGAAATTGAGGAAGGTAAGGTGATCTAAATTAAGTTTAGAACCTTAATTCAAGTTTACATAGAAGAATAGAGAAGTTTAGCAAAGTTCACTAAGTTCCGATAAAAAATAAAGCACTGAATGAAGTTCAGGGGCAAAATGGTAATTTTGCATCCTGAATAGCCGAGATCAGTCCCAAGTGTTTTAAAATGAATTTTTATAACTTAACTTTCAACCTTAACTCAAACTTAAAGAATAGACAAGAATTTAATCAAGAATCACTAAGTTACAAAGATGGGGGACTTAATTGCATTAAACTTGAAACCTTGGTGACCTTGATGCTAAATAAGGGTTTAAGAAGGGAAAGAGAAGGGGGGCTACTATAACCACGTTTTCAACCATCCCTCACTCATTTCTCTCTCAAATTAAGCTTGGAATCAAGTGATCTTTGTGTCAAGAGGTGCAATTCAAGCTGTATAAGCTTGGAGAAGCCAATTTCAAGCTTGGAATCATGATTTTGAAGCTTGGAAGGACGTTTTTCCCCATCCCCCTGTTTTTGAACGAGGTAAGAAATGTGTTCTTGATTGAATTCATGTTTATTAGTTAGTTTGAAACTTGGGTTTTGGTTAGAGAATGAAGTTTTAGTGATTAGTGCTTTGTTTTTAGATTGGAATTGGTGTAGAACTTTGGTGAGCTTGGTTGGTTGAAAGGGAGCTTGATTCTTGCATGTTACTTGGAGTTGAGGTAAGAGGAGTATGTTTTCAAGTTCATTTAATGCCAATAGCTTAAGTTTTCTTGAAGAATTCCAGTGGTTTTAGCTATGGCATTAGTTAAAGGTTTTGGTTGAATTATGGTGGACTAGAGGAATTGGGAGGATTGGATTGATGTTACAAGACATCATAGCTTGGCTTCTGATAGTTGGTTGTGATCTATGCAACATGTTCTATGTGTATATGAAATTTGGAGGAATTCCAAGCATGTTTGATATGTGTTGGAAGTGTCCAAAGTTCATAGCAGCAAAATCTGAGTTTTTCTGGGTATTTTGCAGGTTTGGTGACGCATCGCCAATCCCCATGAGTTCCCATGACGCATCGCGAAGACCTCAGAAAATTGGCAAAACGTCAACAACTGTGGCGACGCGTCGCCAAGACAGCATTTGACACCCGGTTTTGTTTTTGGCATAACCTTTTGCTCCGGTGTCCGATTGTGGTGATTCAAGATTCCACCCAAAGCTAAGAGGGAGTACTATCACCTCCATGTTTTGAAAATGCTTAAAATGCCCCAGTTTTAGATTTATATTAACTCAAAATGAAGGAAATTTTTAAAGGAAACTATGTTGCAATGATCACAACAAGGTATTACTAGCCCAGGTGAGAGGTTTAGAACCCTTGGCAACCTAGTCGTGCCATAGCCACGAGGTTGCAAGGTGAAACCTTGTTCATCTAGTCTACATCAAAGAGGCCCTGCGGCCTAGTCTACAAAGTTCTGCCATAATTCCCCTGCATAACGACTATGGGAAGGCTACATGATTGCATCCAGCTAGGAGTGGGTTAGTGATCAGAACTCACTAGGCACAGAGTGATGCACCATGAAGAGGACTAGTTTGAGGAGAGGTCTTTATGGCCTAGTTATATGTGCATATATCAGACCCTTATGCTGTGTGAGCTCGCAGCAAGTTTACATATGTTCATCATATGTCCAGTCTTAGTAATTTTCTTGTAGGTACGCTGAAGACCCTTTACTGAGAATCATCGAATTCTCACTCCCTAGTTATGTTATGCAGAGACTGAAGTTGCTGGACCGGGTAATCATTGAGGATTATCGTGGTAGTGTTTTTTGTGTGTACAGGTACGGCATTTAAGAATCCTTGTGATTCTAGTCTACATGGTGTATTTAGTTGGCTTGTTGGTCAAGTAACAGTACTAACTAGTATCTTCCTTTGGCTATAGAGCCTAGTAGTACTTGGCAAAGAACTTTTGAGACTCGCCACTGGGACGTGTATCCAAGGTGGGAGTTAAGTCAAAGAGATCTCAGTAGAGGCTTGTATTTATACAGTACTTTTAGTTGCCTCCATAGTCTATGTTATAAGGAGTCCTCGACTCTAAGATTGCTCTTGGGTGAGGCCATTAGTCTACTTTATGTATGAATGTTTTCACGAGTTGTTATGTGTAGTAAACTCACAAAAATGTTGATTTTATATGATTTGGCTATTTGTATTTATTTTGTGTAGAAAATTACTTGGCCGAGTTAATGTTTTATGGTTTTAATAAACCAAGTCAAAGCATGAAGAGCATGCATATTGCATATTCTAGAATAATCAACTAGTATCATGGGATTTAATCTACACACACACACAACTAGCCAATTGCAATCCACCGTAAGACCAGCTCTCATAAGGCTTCCTGGGCAGGGGCACGGGCTGTCGTGTTAGAAAGAGAGTAAGCTTATTTGCAATTTTGTTACTTATGCCTTTCTGTACTTAGAATGATGTTCTCCTTTTTGCAGAGATGGGTGATAAATCTGCTGCTTTCTACAAGAGTCTCTTCCTCGGCCAGGCCAAGAAGGGGGAGTAGTAAAAGAAAAAGGCGCCAAAGAGGAAGAAGGTGCCGGCTGGACCATCTTTGGCGTTGAAGTCGAAGAAGGCCAAGGAGGACTCCCTTCCACTTTTGTCTGAAGGGGAAGTGGAGGTGCTTGGCAAAACTCCCGTTCGTGTTGACCCATCTTCGGAACCAGCCATCTATTCAACTTCTCTCAGTCCTAATGCAGCTATCGAGACATTGGGGACTTCGGTCGGGGAGCTTTCGGTTGAAGAACTAGAGGAACGCCAGAAGAAAATGGGCAAAGGTGTTCCCCCCGAGGTCTTAGATGTTAGTGACTCCGAGGGAGATGAAGCCAAACTCCCCCCAGGTTTGTCCCTTAGCCATTCACCTATGAGTTTGGGAATTTTTGGTATTTTAGACCTCATAGGTGAATGGCTAAAGGATAACATTTTAATAGAACTTCGACATGACTTTGTAGGCGAAGGAGTGCAGGCTCTATGGATGGAGGATCATTCTCAGAAAAGGGCCGTTTAGGACTCAAAAATCTTAAGGGACAAAGTTCCGAGGGAGCCCTTCTGGACTTTTACAGAGGACATGAACTTGTTCTCTGAGGATAGCCAGAAGATGGCGATGGGCATTATGACTAATGCCAGCTTTCAGTCCCTGACAGAGGAGTGCCCCAATGAGGAAGTCCTTACCACGAGGAAGAGTGAACACGCAGCCCAGGTAAACCTTAACCCTTTAGGACTTAGAAAAATTATGAGCTTTTGTTGCTTTTGGACCCTTATTCGGAATTCTCCCCTTTTGCAGCTGTTGGCATACAGTGGATATCTTCGGGTTTGGGCAGCTACGCAATCTTCGGTCCGAAGTCAATCGGAGGAGAGCTTGGCCAAAGCCAAGGAAATTTTTGCTAGCTTAATCATCAAGTACAGTGAGCTTAACAAAATTGTGAAGGAGGACCTGGCTAGTCTTTGGCAAGAGGTGCTGAAGAGCCAAAATGAGCTATTGGAAGACTTTTCTTCCAAGGTCTCACACCTCAGCTCGATGGTAGTGGCCCTTACTTTGGTGAACAAAGCCTTCCAAAAGGAGAAGGAGGAAGCCGTAGCCGACCTTACGAAGACATTGGAGCTCAACGCTGAATTCTTAGCCGAGATTGATCGGCTGAAGAAGGAGAAGAAGAAGAAGCTGGAGAAGGAGGTCAAGGTTCTTAAGAAAGAGCTGGAGGACTTGAAGGTGGAGAAGGCTTGATGAGGTGACTAAGCCCTTTTATCAGGATGGTTTTTGCCTTACTCGCCACCAAGTCTTGTCCAAGTATCCCAACCTTGAACTTTCCTTCCTTCGGGCGCTTGACATTCCCGAAAGGCCATCCTTAGAATGGTTAAGCGTAGAATTTCTCAACCTTCCCATTCTCCCTCCTTTGGTGACCGAAGTTGGCGCAGACGAAGAGGGTGAATCTAAAGATGACCAATCTGAGGATGCTAAAAACCCCGAAGACAGGCAAGAGGAACAATAGGTGCCTTCTTCTTCTTCTTTTTTTCTTTTTGGGTGTTCTACACCTTATATTCTCACAATGAAATGTCAATGGAACTTTCTTTGTTCAAAATTTTGGCTAAGTCCCTGAGTGATCTCTGGATACTATCTTCATTCTTCGGTGCTTAACTATCTTCGGCGATGAGGGGTTTTGTGACCATCTTCAGTCAACCTCCTTTGGAAAATTTTCCTTTCAAAAATAGTTAGGCATCTTTAGGACCAACCATATTTGGTCGGCTATCTTCAGAGCAACTTGTGTAAAAAATAGTTAATTACCTTTGGCACCAACCATGTTCGGCTAATCCCCCTCGGCAAAAAAGTGTACAATTTCACACATGCACCTTCGACAGCAACCATGTTCGGTCGATCACCCTTGGCAAAAAGGTGTACAATTTCACACATGCACCTTCGGCAATAACCATATTCAGTTTGCCTCCCTCGGCGTCTTTTGAACAATTTTTCCAGCCAGAAAATTTTTCTAAGTGTAAAATTTTTTCAAGGAGTATGAATGCCATGTATTTTTCAATTCTCCACCTTCGGTATCATCGAGCTTGTAGACTTCTGGCCGAACTTCCTCGAGGACCAAATAAGGTCCATCCCAATTTGCCCAAAGTACTCCATGAGATGGTCTTTGAGCTTCAAATTCAGCATTTCGGAGAATGAGGTCCCCTTTCTTCATTCATTTACGATTGACATGCAAGTTTAAAGCAACGGCTACTCCCTGCTGAAAAGCTTTTCTTCTGGGCTCGGCCATTTCTCTATGCTTGTCAATCAGATCCAACTTGGTTCTTAAACTGAGGTTGTTCCCTTCTTTGTCAAACACCTGTATCCTCATCGATGGTTGTATGACCTCAACAAGGATAATGGCCTTCGTGCCGAAGACAAGTGAGAAGGGTGTCTTACCTGTGGCCCTTCTAGGAGTTGTTCGATAGCTCCATAGCACACTTGGAAGTTCTCCTGGCCATTTTCCCTTTGCTTCCTTCAACCTCTTTTTGAGACCATCTTTTATCGTTCTGTTGGACACTTCAACTTGTCCATTGCTTTGAGGATGGGCAACCGGGGCAAAGTGCAATTTTATCCCAAGGTTGGCTGTGAATTCCTGGAAAGCTTTATCGGTGAACTGGGAACCGTTATCAGCTACTATCACGCTCAGTACACCGAATCTGCATATGACATTTTTCCCTACAAATCTTTGTATGTCCTTCACCGATATTGCTGCTAAAGGCTTTGCCTTGATCCATTTGGTAAAATAGTCTACTACGACTACATAGAACTTCACTCCTCTTGGAGCTGTTGGGAGAGGCCTAATGAGGTCAATGCCCGAGACTACGAAGGGGCAAAGATAGTTTGCCGAAGTTATTTCTTCTGAGGGTAGTCTCTGGATGGGAGCGTGTCTCTGGCATTTGTCACATTTCTAGACAAACTGCCTCACATCCTTCCTCAAGGTAGGCCAGAAATATCCTTGGCGGACTACTACCCCGACAAGGGCATCAGTTCCTATGTGAGATCCACAGCCCCCTCATGGACTTCTTTGAGGACCATCATCTCTTCACTGACACACCTCTGTAATGGACTTGCATACCCTTATCAGTACCAGTCTTCTCCAATCAGGAAGTATCTTCCTGAGCACTTTCACAAATTCACAGCTTCAAGAGGATCTTCGGGAAGTTCTGAAGTTGTGAGGTATTTCTTGATAAGATCTTTCCATCCTATACCCAAGGTTTTTATGCACATCATTGCTATGCTTGGCTGATATAGTACTTCGGTGGACTCCTTTGATTTGGCCAGAGTATCTGCTTCCATATTATCTCATCACGGTACATTTTCCATATATATCGTGTTGAACTCCTAGATGAGCTTTTTCACGAGATCATGGTACTTTGCCAAGTTTAGGTCCTTTGCCCCATAGTCCCCTACCATCTGTCGGACCACTAGTTGAGAATCGCTGTGGGCCTTCAAATTCCTCACACCTACGCTTTTTGCCAGCTGCAAGCCTGCTATAAAGGCTTCATATTTGGTGACATTGTTGGTGACATTGAATCTGAATCTCCTTGCCTTCATAGCTTCCATACCTTCTGGTCCGTGGAGGATTACTCTGGCTCCCTGGTGTTCGGATCCTGAGGCACCATCAATGAATAATGTCCATTCAGGCTCGTCATTTCTGAGGTCTTTTGGACTACCTTCGATTTTAGGTACCTCGGCGATGAAGTCTGCCAGTGCTTAGGCTTTTATTGCCTTTCTTTGCTCATAGGTGATGTCGTATTCACCGAGTTCGATGCACCACTTTGATAATCTTCCCGAACAGTCTACCTTGTTCATGACATCCTGAAGAGGTAGGTTACTTCAAACAATGATAGGGTGCCCTTGGAAGTAAGGTCACAGCCCTCCACTTGCCAGTACTAAGGCATAGATGGCCTTCTGTAGAAGAGGGTACCTAATTTCGGCACCATGTAGGGACTTACTCACATAGTATACTAGCCATTTCTTTCCTCCCTATTCCTTTACAAGCACCAAACTTACTACCTTTTTGGTGACAGCGAGGTAGAGGATGAGGGGTTATCCTTCCCACAGCTGCCGAAGTGTCGGCGAATGGGTTAGGTAGCTTTTGAGCTCTTCCTAAGCCTTCTGGCAATCTTTGTTCCAAGGGTGTTCCTCAGGACCAAAGTTGCCTTCATTTTTTGCTACTTTGGTAAGCACTTTAAAGAATGGTCGGCACCGGTCCCTGTATCTTGAGATGAATCTGCTAAAGGCCGTGATTCTCCCAGTAAGCCTTTGCACATCCTTGGTCATTGTGGGAGCTCGGAATCCTAGTAGGTCCTTAACTTTTCCTAGGTTGGGATCGATACTTCTTTCAGATACCATAAACCCAAGGAATTTTCCAGCCATTACCCCGAAGACACATTTCTTGGGGTTAAGACAAATCCCGAATTTCCAAAGTTGGCGCAATGTTTCTTCCAAGTACGATATGACTGCCAAGCTGTTTGCTCTTGACTATCATATCATTGACATATACTTCCATATTTGTCCCAATTTGGGAGCTGAATACCTTGCTCATCAGCCTTTGGTATGTTGCTCTCGCATTTTTAAGGCCGAAGGGCATTCTCACGTAGCAGTAGGTACCGACTTCGGTTATGAAGGCGGTTTTTTCCTCATCTTCGGGATTCATCCGAATTTGGTGATATCCACTGAAAGTGACCAGGAAGCTAAGCAGACCATACTCGGCAGTGGAGTCTACCAATTGGGCTATTGGTGGCAGAGGGTAGAAGTCCTTTGGGCAGGCATCATCTATGTTTCAGAAGTTGATACACATTTGAAGTTTATCGCTCCTGTCCTTTGTCGCAACAACTACGTTTCTTAGCCATTCAGGGTACTTGACCTCCCTTATTATTCCCGCTTTCATTGGCCGTTGGACTTCGCTCTTAATGAAGTTGTTCTTATGCGCCGAGAGGCTACGTTTTTTCTGCCGAATAGGCTTCACCTCCATACATGCTTTAAGAAAATATTGGATTATACCCGGGTCCACCCCAGGCATATCACTCGGAGAGTAAGAAAATAGATCTTTGTTCATTAGTAGAAGGGATACAAGCTTTTCCTTCTCACCTTCGGCCAGTTTTTTCCCCACTCGGGTACTTCGGCTCAGGACAAGCTTTACATCCTCTGTTTCTATTTTCCTAGAGTTGTTTTTTTCTCCTCCTACTACCTCTTCACCGACCATGCTCTTTTCTCCTAAAGTCTGTGTGTGAATTTTCATTGGACTTTATCTTGCCTTCAAGAAGACTTTTCTTCGGCCAGATCAGTGAATATTTCTGTGTCTCCTTCCTTTGCACCGAACGTGACCGTTAGGTACTTCACATCTGGGTGAATGTGAAGATACCCTTGTGTCTGCCTTCTAAGGATGGCGTTATATGAAGAAGGGACTTCTGTGATGATGAACCTTGTCATTGTGGAGCCAAAGAGCTTTCTTGTTCTGAAACGAAGTTCCCCTTAGCATCAAGGGCAGATTGATCCACCTGAGCATAGGTAGGTCGGAGGGGCCTATGCTAAAGGTAAAGGAGGTAACAGGTTTGAGATCACCCTTGGAGATGCCCAAGTTTGGCAACAAGTGGGAGAATAGGACGTCAACACTGGAGCCATCATCGATGAGCACTCTTTTGATATCCGAGTTCCCTATCCTTGCCATGATTAGGAGGGGGTTTTCATGAGGGAACTTCATGGTAGACCCATATTTCCAAACAAGCTTGTTTGATGGGTTTTTGAACTTCATCATTGAGATTTCTCGGACTTTCCTTTTCCTCTCGGCCGAAGGTATCCCAGTCGTGATTGTTTGGATCACTCTCATCTGACGTGGTGGATGCTTTTTGGGACTTTAGTTCCGATGTCGGTCGGAGTCGTAGTCCTCATCTTCTCCTTTCCTCTCTTCTTCCCTTTTTCCTTTGGGGGATGACATCTGGAGGTAGCGCCAAAGTTGCCCCTGCTTGATTAAAGATTCAATGTACTTTCTCAGCTGGAAGTAGTCCTCAGTGTCGTGCCCGTGGTCTTGGTGGAACCGGCAGAACCTTTTTCATGTTCTTTTTGTTATCTGAGGTCATGGCCTTCGTTCTCTGAATCGAAGTTTCATGTCTCGTCAAGGCCATCAATAAGTTCATCTTTGTGGTGTTCAAGGGAGTGATCGATATCGGTTTCTTCCCCATTTGTTTCCAAGGTTTGCCCTCACCCTCAGTTGGGTACCGAAGTTGGTGACTCTGACCCTCTGAGTGATTGTGAACAGGTTTTGGCCCTCCCATCCTAAGCTCTTCGGCCGTCATGTGCTGTTCCGCCCTTCGGTAAAATTCTCCGAGGGCGTCAGGGGAATCCTTGAAAAACTCATAGAAGAGTTCTAAATCTCTTTGAAGTCCCCTGATCATGGCGAGGATACTGATTTCGGGGTGGAAGTCGGGTACACTCAGGGCTTCTTGGTTGAACCTCTCGACATAGTCCCCAATGGTCTCCCCATTCTTTTGGGCTATGTCAAACATTTGGATGGGTATCTTTGCCATCGATCTACTTTTGATGAATTGCTAGATGAATGCGGTGGATAACTCCTAGAAGTCCATTATCATTTTGGGAGCTAGGGAGTTATATCAAGCAGTTGCTGGCCCTGAAAGGTGACTTTGAAGCACTTGCAGATGGTGGCGTTATCTGTTACCACCTCACAAAATGGGAGAATTATAAGTGTGTCATAATGGCTAAAAACCATTATAGTGTGTAATTCTCACCATAGTGATTGAAGTGTGGAGGGTAAAAGGTATGATCAACACCTCCTTAAAAGTGTTCTAAGTTGGTAACTTGCCCCCAAGAAAAGCCTTAAGGATTGCTTGTTTGTCAAGCAACCTATGGACTTTTTTGTAAGGTTTTGGAAATTCGGGTACTCAATTGGAAAACTATCAGGAAAGAGACTTGGAGAGTTATGGGAAGGATATAAATGGTATGAAAGTGCTATTGGAGGACCAAATGTTGGGCGCATGTGTACCAATGAGTTTAAGACAAAGAAACCATAATTAGTGGGAAAGAAAATGACTTAAAGCAAGGTTAAGCTTGTTAAGTGTGTTTTGTGCTCTTAAGCTCATTTAAGGCCATTTAAGTTTCCAAATCACTTATCCCTCTCTCATTTTCATCCCACCCCAGCCCAAGAACACAGCCATACTTCCTCCATAGCCACCACACCTTCAAACTTGCAAATGATTCAAATTGAGGGCAAAAGGAAGCAATTGGAAGCTATGTGGTGCTAAGACTTGAGTGCACCTAGGATCAAGCTCCAATTTCAGCATAAATTCAGGGTAAGGGTTCTCTTGCTCTCATGGGTTGTTTTCTATATTTTTAAGCAACCATGGAGCTACGGCTAAGCTTGGAAGAGAGCCATGAGCTTGATGAACCAAGCTTAGTGAGGGGAGTGCACTAATTGAAGGTTTTGTGACCTGCTGTGAAGTGCACAAAGATGGCAGTAAAATGAGGGTTTCTAGAGCCCAAAGTTAGTACTAACTACTATGAAAATCCTCCTAATACCAAGCATTAGCTTGAGGAGGGCTGCCATAGTGATTTATTTATGTTTATTACATGTTTTATGGACTAACCTATGGTTATTGTTGCTGCTGCATTTCATGTGTTTGTTGGTTGTCAATGGCTGCTGCATTTGGTTGCTATATCTTGTATATATGCATTGTGGTTTTTTGTGTTTTATTTTCTTTGGATGCAGGTTTTAATCATGGTTACGTTGCCTACTGAATCCAAGTGCTACCCTTCCTAAGTTTCTCAATGAAACTTACTCCCCCCAATTCTGTCATTTCAGGTCCAGCTGAAGGATCACCTTCAAACTAACCTTTGTGGTTTATTTTTAATCTGAAATTTCAGGTGCATGAACTCCCATATGTCTATTTATGATCTGGAAATTTTGGTGATTTTAGGAGCACATTTGGTATTTTTAATGGTGGTACTTATTGTGTTATGCAGCAGCTGTCCAGGATCCTGTTCTGCAATCCATTGTTTCTCACGCACTCTTTTAACTTGGGGTGTGTATTTAGCTGAGTTAATGCCATTATTTAGTTCATGTATGCATGTTCATGTAGTGTATGTAAAATGAGACAAGTATGTGAACATGTGAGTAATGTTTTGGCTACGTAAGTGATGTGGTCCAAAGCTGCCTAAGTGTGAATGATGGGCTGCTGACTTGTAAATTCTGTTTTGGTCACATAAAGTTGTTAAAAGAAAGGGAATGTAATTCCTATGTGTAATGGACATATATGGGATAGCTTTGGAGTGCTTTCCCCATGTCAATGAAGTGTTTGCATAGTTTGGAAAAATTGTATGGGCAAAATGGTCCAAAAGTTACCAGAATTTCGACTCTGGACCTAAAGTTTAATATCTCCCTGTGTAGAATGAATCTTAGTATGAAAGTTTGACCACTCCTAGAGGAAATCTAGAGGGTTAACTGGGATTTTTAATTTATGGATTTAGATCCCTGTAGCCAAAGATATGACATTGCAAAGTTGGCTGAGTTACTGTTCATTTGGTCAGAATTTTGTAACCAATTTAAAAAATCCATAACTTGGTGCATAGGTGGGCTATTGATGTAAAAAAAAATTCCTTGGTTTTCTCTACATGTCTACTTGATAATGGAGCAAATAAAACATGGGTTTATGTGGCTAGAATGATACAGTTTATTAGTGGAACTTACAGGTGCAGAAGCTGGTCACTAAAACTTAACAAGATTGCCTAATGTGTGGAAGCCAAAACTAAGACTTGTGCTAGTGTGTTCCTTATTGGCTGCCATAGTGTGCATAAATGTAAATATGTGTGTTATCATTAGACCAATATGCATGTATTTACATATTGCTCAAGAGGGTCACTTGAGTATGTATACTAGGGGTGTTGTTTTGATGACCTACAGGACACACCAAACCTGGGAGTTTAAATGCATAGTTTTGGCACCATAACTGGACTACCCTGAAGTGGGTAACATCATCAGCGCCGTGCAACACCATGCTGTGCCTATATTTCGTCAGATAAGCTTGGGGGTCACTGCGCCCAACATACGTTTCCAGGCACAGCACTCGGAAGTCACTTGGTATAGGTGCTTCTACTACTACACAGATGAAAGGCGACTCTTCTCCGGTGAAGGTCTCCGACAACCTTGACCAAATAGGTTTTCAAGAAATCTATTTTTCCATCTTCTCCAACCTCTCTAGGATTTTCTCCATGAGGGTGGTACTACTGTCTTCTCCCGGTTGCCTGATAGTCGCCAGTAATAGAGAGCAACATCTTCTTTTTTGGGAGTAACTTTGTCGGGAGGGAGATTGAGACTTCCCGTACGGGGATGGACTTCACCGACGGGAAGTCCTAGGCTCCTTTGACACCATTTCTCCAACATGATGTCCTCTAGAGGGTACATTCTTCGTTGATGACCAATCATGAGAACCCCAGCTTCCGGAGTTTTGGCGAGGTAACCTTGGGCTTCTCTCTTGCCGGGTGCTAGGAGAAATTGTTCTTCCCCCAGGAGGGGGTTGTGACCACCTTTGGTTGAGCTGCTGAGTCATTTCAGCCACAACAGAGTGCTGAAAATCTCACAGAAAGCTCATCGTGACAGTCAGAGGACATTCGTCCTTAGGTAATAAAGTCTCTACTGCAGGTTGCTCAGTCACTGTTTGAGTTTCCGGTGCAGACTAGGACTTTGGGAGTCCCTTATCCTTAGAACATCGAGTCTCAACAATGGCAACTTGAGAATGAGTTCCCACAGACGGTTCCAAATGATGCTTGTTGGCATCCTCATTGTATGACATGCTTGCTTGAAGGAGAGACTTCCAGTGTGATGGTGTCTGCAAGATTTTGAAGGACAAGGGTTAGAGACTCCTCAGAATGTGTTTATGAGAGAAAAGCCTCTGACGCCCAAGTCAGTATTTGTGTGTGTAGTAGTAGAGATCAGAGAGTTAAGAATAAAGAAAAGGTTTGTTGTTCTTAGCAAGGTCCCTCCTAGGTATTTATAAGAGGGTGGAGGGAGGAGGCCGTTTGACACAGCTCATTCAAATCATGACACGTGTTCGGTCAGATCCAATCCGTAACTTCGGAGGTAGGCGTCTACAGCTGGCCGTAGGCCGTTTTGGCCAGAGGGCAGGGGCACGTGCGAGGTGTTTCTGTCAGAGGCTTCTTATCCATTTTTGTCGTATCTCTGTTAAACCTCTTCGGGCAGAGACTTTCTCTAAGGGCTATTGGGGAAGGCCTTTCGGCAAAGTGAGTCACCTTCGGAAGACGTTTTCCTTTTTTGAGGATGGTGGATCTACTTTTTCAAGGTCGGTAGGTTTGTGAATCCGAGGGTAGTGAAAGACACATTTTCCTGAAGTTAGTCATGTTACCTTTCTGAGGGCGGTGTTGAGGGTGCCCCATGGTCAGGGCTAAGCTAACACCGAAGGTGGTTTCTGGATAGCTGATCAGGAGATCTTAAGGGCCATAGCCCTTCAATTATCAATTATGTTACGCAAAAACAGAACAACAAACATAGTTGCTGGATTAATACCTTATTAAAATATCATGACTCAATGTGCAAAAATACAATCATCTCATAATTGGCTTTTGGGCACAACACTAACAAGAGAACCCTTACCAAAGTGGGTAGTCTGAAAATCAAGCTTGATCCTTGAAGTATCCAAGCAATAGCTCTAGTTTGCTTTCAATTCCTTCCTTTTGCCTGCAATTTCAATCAATTGCAAGTTTGAATGTGTGGTGGCTATGGACGAAGTGTGGCTGTGTTCTTGGGCTGGGGGAGGCCAAAAAATTGGAGGGAGATAAGTGAGTTGGCCAATTAAATGGGCTTAAATGAGTTTAAGGGCACAAAACACACTTAACTAGCTTAACATTGCTTTATGTCTTTTTCCTTGCTACAAAACCTTGGTTTATTATACTTAATTTCTCAGCCACATTTGACCATATCCCTACCATGCCTTAGGTGTCCTCCCTCAAGTGGGATAACCCCAAAATTTCTCCGTTTGACTCAAGTCAAAAAGCATAAACAGCCAAAGGCCTACACTAGGACACTTAGGTCCTTAAGGCCTTTTTGTGTTTTCTTTGCCCAAACCTGTCTTCTATAAGCAATTTGGTCCTTCAATAGCACTTTCATACCATTCATATTCTTCCCATAACTCTCCAAATCTCTTTTGTGAAATTTTTGCAATTAAGTACCCAAATTTCCAAAATCTTACAAAAAAGTCTATAGGTTGGTTGACAAACAAGCAATCTTTAAGGCTTTTCTTGGGGGCCAAGTAACCAACATGGAACACTTTTAATTAGATGTTGATCATGCCTTTTACCCCCCATACTTCAATCACTATGATGAGAATTACACAATATAATGGTTTTTGACCATTATGCCACACTTTGTAATTCTCCCATTTTTGTGAGGTGGTAACACGCTTCCTCTTACGTGCATCAATTACGTTGCTTAAACTGATGTGCCTAATGCCAATTCTCATGTAAGTAGCTTTATGTCTATTCGTGAATCATTGCATCGATTTTGGGTTTTGAGGCACATGTGGCATCCAACAATTGGCGAGGCATCCCTGAAAGGCATAAAAGGGCATTTTTATCTTTCCACTCCTACATTCAATGCAACATTTTCTCACACTACTTTGGGGCCTATATATATCCCTTCCCTTTAACCAAAAATCCACCCTTTGCTCTCTGCTCATCCTTGTTTTCTTTTGCTCTGCCAGTGCTATTAGTTTTTCAGCAAACTTCTGATGTCTTCTTTCCAATCTCAGGTGGGTTTGATTCTTGATCTCTCCTTTTTCTTTTTCATTGAAGCAAACTAATGGATGAGGCATCTTCCACTTCTAGGGGCAATTGGGAGTCTTTAGATGCTCACCCTAGTAGTGTGACATCATAGAAGGTTGCAAAATGGAGGATGAAATACTTTCTTCTTGTTGACGTCACTATTCAGGCGCCTAGCAATGAAGAAATGAGCTATCAACATCGGGAGGGGGAGATTTCCATTTTCAAAACACAGTTGAAGCTCAAACTTTGATACCCTCCCCATCTTGTGGGCATTGACTTTTGCAAGTTCCATAGGATTGCTGTCAACCAGCACCATTTAAATTCCTATACTCATTTCAGTGTGTACTTGTGCAAGAATAGTGTGTTCGAGCTTGTACCCGAGTTTCTGATTTTCTTGCAATACTACAAGCTGCTTATTGTGCCAAAGATGTCCTTCTATTTCATGCTTCCATGAGGTTCCAAAAACAAGAAATACTCCTTTGTGTTTGGCACTCATGATAGTAGGCGTAACTAGCAGAAGAAATATTTTTTCATGACCATGCCAGAGTCCTAAGGGATCTCAAGCAAGTGGGTTTATTATGGCTCTCCTAGCTGAAGAGTTGCTTGAGGAGGGTAAGGTGTTTGAAATTAATTTTTTTAACCTTAATTCACATTCACGTAGCAAGAATGGGTAAGTTTAGCAAAGTTCACTAAGTTCCAAGGAGATTAAGACACTAAATGAGGTTTGGGGGCAAAATGGTAATTTTATGTCCCAAATTGTCGGGCTAGGTCCTATGTGCTGAAAATGAGTTTTTGATAACTGAACTTTTAGCTTTAACCTAAAGTTAGTTGAAATAAACAAGATTTGACCAAGTTTGACCAAGGTTACCTAAAGGAGGGGACTTATTTGTAAGTTTTTAAATTCTTGGATGGCTTCTTGGTTAAGAGGTTATAAAATTTGGTAAAGTGAGCAATGAGGCCATATTTGCTACTTAAACCCGAGTTCCTCCTTCACCCTACCAATTCTATATCAATCCAAGTGCAAAACCAAGACATTTTGATGAATATGGAAGCCACCAAAGGTCTACATGCTATGGAAAGCTTGTTTAAAGGGTGATTTCATGTTTTTGAAGCTTGGAATCGAGTTTTCCACCATCCCCTATTTTTTATGCATGGTAACACTTATGTTCTTGGTAGATTCGTGTTTATTAGATGTATGGAAGCTTGAGTTTTAGTTAGAAGGTAGTAATTATGTGATTTGTGCCTTTGGTTGCTTGGAACTAGGTGGAGCTTTGTAGAACTTGAGTTCTTGAGGAAGGGTTGCTTGTTTCTTGCTTGTGAGGTGAAGCTAAGGTAAGGGAGTTGTGTTTTCAAGCATAATTGATGCTATTTCAATGAGTTAGCTTGATAAATTTAAGTAGTTCTAGCAATAGCATTTGTTAGTGGGCAAGGTTGAATGATGGTGGACTATGAGGTTTGTGATGATTGGAATGATGTTATAATGCATCATAGGTTGGCTTCTGATGGTTGGTTGTGATCTATGCAACATGTTTTATATTTATGTGAAGTTTGGAGGCTATCCATGCATGTTTGATATGTTTGGAAAGTGTCCAAAGTTCATAACAGCGAAACTGGAAATTTTCTGGGTTGTTGCAGGTATTGGCGACAAGTCGCCAATCATTGCCAGTACTCACAATGCGTTGCCATTACCATGAAAATTGGCAGCTCGTTACCAACTGTGGTGACGCATCACTGTAGGCATATTGACTGAAATTTTCCAATTTTGCTAAAGAGGTTAGGGGAAGACCTAAGGTGGTTCTTAGGGTACCTTGTGGTCTAAGCATTCTGGGGGTACTCTAAGTCTTCCAAAATCCTTTTGAGACCTAGGAGTGTCCTTGAGTTTTATAATTGCTTTTACCATAAGCGAGGAAACTAGTTTTCAAAAGATCACAACTAAGTACCACTTGCTTAAGTGAAAGGTTTAGAACCCTTGGTGACCTAGTTGTGCCATTAGCCATGAGGTTCCAAGGTGAAACCATAGTGCACCTAGTCTACAAGTTCTTTACGGCCTAGTCTACAGAGTCCTACCATAGTGCCCCTATACAACATAAAAGGGAGAGGTTCAACTGTTGATTTATCACTAGTTAGGCTAGCAAGCGAAGCTTGCTAGAGGACAAGGTTATGCATTGTAGTTCAAGGATAAGGATGAGGAGTGGTCCCAAGGGACCTAAGTATATGCATATATTACACCCTCAGGCTGTATGAGCTCACAGCAGGTTACATATTTTCTCATATGTGGTGTCCTTAGTAACTTTTCTTGCAGGTGAAGTGAAGACATTTATTGAGAATGTTTGAATTCTCTCTCCTTGCTTATGTTGTGCAAATTCTAATGTTACTAGACTGGATAACCATAGAGGGTTGTCACGGTAGTTTGTTGTTGCTGCAGGCACCTTGCTTGAGAATGTTACCACTTCACAAAAATGGGAGAATTACAAAGTGTGGCATAATGGTAAAAAAACCATTATATTAAGTAATTCTCACCATAGTGATTGAAGTGTGAGGGTAAAAGGCATGATCAACACCTTCGTAAAAGTGTTTTAAGTCGGTAACTTGGCCCCCAAGAAAGGCCTTAAGGATTGCTTGTTTGTCAAACAACCTGTGGACTTTTTTGTAAGGTTTTAGAAATTTGGGTACTTAATTACAAAACTCTCAAGAAAGAGTTTAACGCAAGGAGTTCTATTGCTTTCATGGAATTTGTACTTTATTTTCAAGCATCCATGGAGCTAAGAGAGCCAAGTGCTTGATGAACCAAGCTTAGTGAGGGGAGTGCCCTTAGTGAAGGTTTTGCAACCTAGTGTGAAGTGCACAGCGATGACAGAAAATTTAAGGGTTTCTAGAGCCCAAAGTTAGTACTAACTAGTGTTAAAACTCTCAGAAGACCAAGCTTATTGTTGAGGAGGGCTGCCATAGTGATTTGCTTATGTTTATTGCATGATTTATGGACTAAGCAATGTTAATTGTTGCTGCCGCATTTCATGTGTTCGAGTTTGTGTTTGGCTGCTGTATTTGATTGCTATATGTTGGATATATGTACTGTGTTTCTTGTGTTTTAGTGTCTTTGGGTACAGGTGATACCAAGGGTTACATTACCTTATGAATATAAGTGTTCTCCTTGCTAAGTTTCACAATGAAACTTACCCCCCTCAAATCTGCCCATTTCAGGTCCAGCAGAAAGATCACATTCAAACTGACCTTTGTGGCTTGATTTTTGATCTGAAATTTCAGGTATTTGAACTTCCATGTATCTAGTTGTGACCTGGAAATTTTCGTGATTTTAGGAGCACATTTGGTATTTTTAGTGATGGTGCTTACTGTGTTATGCAGCAGCTGCCCAGCATCCTGTTTTTGGAATGCATTGTGTCTAAAGCTCTCCTGTAACTTGGGTGCATGTTTTAGCTGAGTTAAGACCATTAGGTAGTGATGGATTCATGTGCATGTAATGAATGTGAAGTTGAAACAAGTATGTGAACATTTGAGGACTGTTTTGCTATGTTTGTGAATGTGGTGCACAAGCTGTCTAAGTATGAATGATAGGCTGCTTATTTGTAAATTCTGCTTTGGTCACATAAAGTTGCTAGATGGAAGAGCATGTAATTTCTATATGTACTGGGCATGTGTGGGATAGCATTGGAGGGCTTACCCCTTGTGAATGAAGTGTTTGTGCACTTATGAAATTTCGTATAATCAGAATTATCATAAAGTGACCAGAATTTTGACTCTTCACTTTAACTTCTATATCTCCCTGTGTAGAATGAATCTTGGCATGAAAGTTTGACCACACCTGGACCACATCCAGAGGTTCAACTGGGATTTGAAATTTCTGCATTTAGAGTTTTTTAGCCAAAGTTATGATATTGGAAAATTGGCTGAGTTATTGTACAATTGGTCAGAATTTTGTAACTAACTTAAAAAATCTATAACTTGGTCCATAGGTTGGCTATTGATTTAAAAAAAATTACATGGTTTAGTTTAAGTCTCTACTTGATAATGAAGTGAATAAAATAGGGGGATACATTGCTAGATTAATACATTTTTTTGGAGAAAGTTTTGGGTGCAGTGGCTGGTTACTTAAACTTAACAAGATTGCCTAATGTGTGGTAGCCAACATTAAGACTTGTGCTAGTGTTTTCCTTCCTTACTTCCATGGTATGGTAAAATGTGAATATGTTTGTAATGGTTGGACCAATATGCATGCATTTACATAGTGCCCAAGAGGGCCACTTGGGTATGCACACTAAGGGTATTGTTCTGATAGGCTATAGAACATACCAACCCTGGGAGTTTTAAATGCACAATTTTGGCACCTTAACTAGACTACCCCAGAATGGGTAATAGAGAATCTTTTTTATTCTAGTCTACTTCAGTTACTTGTTGGTTAAGTAACCATACTAAGTACAATCTTCCTTTGGCTACAGGACCTAGCAGCACGTAGAGAAGTACTTTTGTGACTTGCCACTGGGACTTGCATCCATGGTAGGAGTTAGTTGAAGAAGATCTCAGTTGAGGCCAGTATATATAGTACTCCTAGTTGCCTCCATTGTCTATGTTTTGAGGAGTCCTAGACTCTAGGGTTGCTCTTGGCTAAGGGCATTAGTGTACTTTCTGTATGAATGCTCCCACACAGTTGTTATGTGTAGTAAACTCACAGAAATGTTGATTTTGTATGCTTTGGCTATTTGAATTTGCTTTGTATGGAAATAATTTGGCCATGTCAATGTTTTATGGATTTTTTTAATCTAAGTTAAAGCATAAATAGCATGCATTTTTCATATTCTAGGTTAATTAACTAGTATCACGGAGTTTTAATCCGCGCACATATATAGCTAGCCAATTGCAACCACTGTGCGACTAGCTCTGATAGGCTTTCTGGGCATGGGCTAAGGACGACCGTGTTAGGGCTTTTGGGAGTTTGGAGGTGTATCTGGGCGATCCCTCCTAGCTCTTGGACAAGAAGATTAAGAAGCGCTTTCATGATTTTGACGCTTAGATTTGGGCGGTGGCAAACTAAGGGGACCTGGCCGAAGAAGCTAATTATTTTCCCTTCAATATTAGGTGAGATTTGATGATGGAAAAGGTGTTGCGTGTCTAGGTTTATCCCCTTCCTCGGCCAAAGTATAGTTGACTACCGAATGGGCCATGAAAAAAGAAGCCCGCTACCAAAAACCCTCAGGAGGACCATCTTAAGGCCACAACCTTGGTCCAATTACTTCAAGGGCATCTCTCTTATTCTTCCTTCATTTTCTATAAGCATTGTTTTTTTTATAACTCATCTTTTTTGGCAACTCACACTGATGCCTCCTTTTTGGCAAAGATTGGTGATGATTTAGTGAAAATTCTACCAGAGAAAGGCTCAAAAGGAAGATGGCAAGAAGGTGACCAAGAGAAAGCCCAGGAGAAAGGCCTCTAGCAACCCTCATCTGAAGAAGGCCTGTGTCACTTCCTCGTCAGCCGACGTGCCCATCACCAAGGTCATCCTTGAACCATGGGTTTCTTTAAACACTGAGATTCCTCTTCTAGAGGACTCGAAGACTACCGAGCAAGAAGAGCTTGAAAGGGAGGTTTCCAGCCTTCCTCCAAGTCTACACACCACTGTGACTCTACTGGGAACGGTAACCGGGGAAGCCCTAGTTGCTCAGGCGGCTGAGAAGCAGAGGGACAAGAAAAAAGTTCAGGCCCTCAAAGTTGTGGTCCAAGATGTTGTTAAAATTTCCAACAGCACGGGAACTTCCAGGCAGGCCGAGGTCGCCCCCCCCATGGTTCTTTTACTTCAACTCCCATATTTCTTATTTTCTTTTCAGCTTATGACTAGATTGAAGATTGGTTAGGTGATGATGTAATAAATGAACTTCATTGTGACCATCCAGGGGAGACTTTAGTGCCTAAGTGGTTGGCTGAGCATAAAGCCCGCCATGCCGTAAAAAATGCGGCGTTTGCCAAAGGAGGTAGTTTTGGGGTCACATATTTGGGATGTGGCCGAGGACATGTTCCTCTTTGACCATGATGTTTCTGGGATGATGATCCCACAGTTCCACCAAGGGTTGACTACCAACGCCACTTTCCAGGAGCTCACTAAGGACTTCCAAAATGAGGAATGCGTCATGACGGCTTTGACAGACTACTCCGCCAAGGTTGGCCTCTTCATCCTTTGGTTCTTTCCACTTTTAGTTATGGTTGCTTGATATTTTGCCACCGATGATCTTATTTCCCTCCTATACCTTTGGTGCAGTTCTTCGTCATCTTCAGATACTTTAGAGATTTCATCTTGAAGCAAACGGACATTCGAAACAAGGCGAAGGGAAGTTTGGCTAAGGCTAAGAGGGCTGTTGCCAACATGGCCTTTATGTTCGGGGAGCTAAAGTACAATGCAACTAAAGAGCTTCCTGAGCTCAAGAGGTAAGTCAGTAAAAAAGTGAAGGCCATCACTCAAGAGGCCAACACCCTCGTCAAAGAGCTTGGCCACCATTTTTCCCTGATGTCCTTTGATCATGACACCATCAAGACCAGCCATGATGATCTTGAGTGAAAGATGAAGCGATATGCAAAGGACAAAAGGGACCTTCGGTAGGAGTTCCATGAGGCTAAGGTGATGATTAAGGAGCTAGAGCTAGATAAGAATGGGATAAGGGAGGAGCTACAGAAGATGACCAACATCATCATTTTTAGACTTTAGGATGGGTTGTACCTAGTCCACCACCAAGTCCTAGAGAGGCATCCCCATCTTGACCTTTCTGATTTGAATGCCCTCCGAAGGCCCGAAGGAAAGACGTCAGCGTGGTCAAAGGATGAGTAACTTGGGGAGCTTGATGGCCTACCTAATGTTGAAGGGACTAAAGAGGAGAGGCATGAGGACAAGGAAGATGAGGAAGTGAGGAAGAAGAATCTGGAGACAACGTGGGCACTGACTTGTGAATTCATTTCTCCTTTCAGTTCGTGTCTTCCTTCTCCTTTTACTTCATTATTTTATGTACCAAATGTATTTCGGCCATATATCGGCATTCTTTTAAATGTACTTTAGCCATCCATCAGCCATCTTTAAATGGATGGTTATTTTCTTCCTTACCTTTTATCGCCCCCTTTAGTCTCTCCTTCCTATTGCTTTTGCATTTTGCTTTTTTAGCATTACCATTTTGAAGGATCTATCAGTGCATTCACTTATTATCATGCCTGTGAATTGTATAGCCCATGGGCTATGATGAAATGTACACATATGGTACATTGTGTGGGTATATGAACAATATAAGTCATAACTGTGAAAATAAGAGCTAAACAGGACAAATATCTTATGAAAAGTGCTCTAAGTGTATCTCAAAGGCACTTAAGGTTGAGACAGTTACCACATTCACAAAATGGGGAAATTACCGCATAAGGACCTAAACTTGTATGCTTTAATTTTCACCAAAGTGTATGAAGTGTGAAGTGTAAAGTATTCAATATACACTCCCTTGAGTGGCACAAACAATGATAATTTGGTCCTTAGGAAAGCATTGGCATATTGTCTAATTTTCAAGTAACCTATAGACTAAATTATAAGGTTACAAAATTTACGTACTCAATTGCACAAATTTCCAAAGATTGCTATGGAAAAGACATGGATGGAATTGTGAGGAAAGGACATGGATGGAATTAAGGATATTGTTGGTGACCAAAGTGCTCAAGGAGGCAAAGTTAGTCATTTAATGCTTAAGGACACTTAAGGGCTTAAGTGTTCCAAACTTTACTAAAGGTAAAAATGACCCTTGCCCAGGGTTAAAATAGGTCAAAACTATCATTTTCCCATCCTAAATGGCTAGAAAAAATGTTGTCCAAGTGTGGCCTAAAGTTTGCAAAATTTGCAAACATTCCATCACTAAAGACCAAGAAAGAAAGAAAGCTAGAACAAAATCATTTTCTCCCCATTTCTTCAAAAAATTCAACCTCCACCTACTAGGGTTCTTTCTTGAACTCCCCCACATCCCTCCACAGCCACCTTACTGCAAACAATGAAGAAAAGGCAAGAGAAGACAACCAAAGCATCAAGGAAGACCATAAACCCTAGTTTTTGGGTTTAACTAAGGTTTATTGGATTTCTAGCAAAAGGTAACCAGTTCTCTACCTCTCATGGATTGCTTACTGTAATATTCAAGTAACCATGGAGCTAAGAGAGCTAAGTGCTTAATGAACCAAGCTTAGTGAAGGTTTTGTGACCTAGTGTGAAGTGCACAGTGATGGCAGTGAATTTAAGGGTTTTTAGAGCCCAAATTTAGCACTAACTAGTGTTAAAACTTTCGTAAGACCAAGCTTATGCTTGAGGAGGGCTGCCATAGTGATCCACTTGTGTTTATTACAAGTTTTTTGGACTAACGAACGAATGTTGTTGCTGCCGCATACATGTGTTTGTTGTTTGTGTTTTTTAGTATATTTGGATGCAGGTGATTGCTAAACGTTACATTACCTTAGTGTTAAAGTGTTCTCCATACTATGTTTCTCCATGAAACTTACCTCCCCTCAAAGCTGCCTATTTCAGGTTCAGCAGAAATATCACATTGAAAATGACATTTTTGGTTTGATTTTTGATCTAAAATTTCAGGTACATGAACTTCCATGTGTCTAGTTATGATCTGGAAAGTTGGGCCATTTTAGGAGCACATTTGTTATGTTCAGTGATGGTGCTCATTGTGTTACGTTGCAGCTGTTCAGCATCCTATTTTGGAGTGCATTGTGTCTCAAGCATCTCCTGTGACTTGGGTGTGTGTCTTTAGCTGAGTTAAGGCCATGATATAGTGCATGGATGCATGTACATTCAAGGCATGTAAAGTTGGAACAAGTATGTGAACATTTGAGGATGGTTTCACTATGTATGCGAAGGTGGTGCACAAGCTGTCTAAGTGTGAATGATGAGCTACTTGATTGTAAATTCTGTTTTGACCACATAAAGTTTCTATATGCAAGATTACGAAATTCCTATCTGTATTGGACATGTATGGGATAGCCTTGGAGGGCTTACCCCTCGTGAATGAAGTGTTTGCACACTTATGAAATTTTGTACGGGCAAAATGGTCATAAAGTAGACAGAATTTTGACCCTACACTCAAAGTTCTATATCTCCCCATGTATAGTGAATCTTAGTACGGAATTTTGACCACACCTAGATAACATCAAGAGGTTTAACTAGGATTTGGAATTCCTGAATTTTCAGCCCTGTGGCCAAAGTTATGATGCTACAAATTTGGCTAATTTACTATTCATTTGGTCAGAATTCTGCAACCAACTTAAAAAATCCATAACTTGGTCCATAGGTGGGCTATTGATGTAAAAAAAAATTCCTTAGTTTGCTTTATGTTTGTACTTGATAATGGAGCAATGAAAATAGGGGGGCATATGGCTAGATTAATACAGTTTTTCATGAGAAGTTTAGGTGCGGTGATTGGAAACATGAACTTAACAAGATTGCCTATTGTATGGTTGCCAAGATTAAGACTTGTGCTAGTGTTTTTGTTCCTTGCCGCCATGATGTGCATAAAAAGTGAATATGTGTGTAATGGTTGGACCAATATGCATGTATTCATATAGTGCCTAATAGGGCCACTTAGGTATGCACATTAAGTGTTATGGCTGTCCTAGTGGAAAGCTAATTTGGAACCTTATTTCAAGTTCACATCGCAAGAATAGGTATGTTGGGCAAAGTTTATTAAGTTCTGAAAAATTTAAGACACTAAATGTGGTTCAGGGGTAAAATGGTAATTTTGAGTCATGAAGAGTCGGGCTGAGTCCCGATTGTTGAAAATGAGTTTTTAAAACCTAACTTCTACTTTTAACTCAAGTTTAGTTCAAATAAACAAGATTTAACGAAGTTTGATTAAAGTTATCAAAAGGAGGGGACTTATTTGTAACAGTTTAAATAGTTTGGTGGCTTGGAGTTTTAAAGGAGTTTATAAGTTGGTAAAGGAGGGGAAGGCTGCCATTTGCTTCCTAAACCCGATCTCACGCTTCTCTCTACTAATTCTCCATCAAGTCAAGCTCAAAAGCAAGAGATTTTTGTGGAAATGGAGGCCACCAAGGGTGTTTATGTCAAAGGAAGCTTGTTCCAAGTGGAATTTCATGTTTTTGAAGCTTGGAACCTTGTTTCCATCTCTCCCCTATTTTTTATGTGTGGTAACTTGTGATTTCTTGGTTGTTTCTTGTTTAGGAAATGATTAGATGCTTAGGTTTTGGTCTGAGGCTAGTAATTTGGTGTTTTTTGCCTTCGTTTGGCATGACCCCTCATGGCCCTGCCCAGCAAAACCTGTGGGAACTTGTCCCACATTAGTCACAATTAGCTAATTGATTACATGCGCACTAGTTAAAACCTTTATGCTTCTAGTTATTTAATCCTACTATGTAATCATGCATGAGTTTATGCTTTGACTTAATCAATAAAGTAAAGAAAAGGTACTTGAAACATTGCCATGGCACATTTTAATTAAAAAAATATCAAAACTGTCAAAGCATTCAAAGTAATTAAGTGGAATTAACTAACATAATCAATTGTGTGCAAGCATCCAAACAAGAGTAGACTATGCTTGCACCCAAGAGCGACTCTAGAGTAAACTACTCAACATGACCATTGGAAGCAAACTAGTGTATGAGAATTATATGCTGAGTGACTGTACTGAGATCCAAAACCAAGCTTCCACCTTAGAGCAAACTCCCAGTGGCAAGCTTCATAAGCCCTCCCTTGTGCTTCACTAGCGTCTGTTGGACAAAAAGACAACTGTAGTTGGTACAATGACTTAACCAACAAGAAACCCATAAACTAAGATTCAAATAAACTAAATACCTACTCATAAGCCTAGCTCAACAACCCTCGACGGTTGTTGGCTCAATGATGCCCAAAACTGCACAACAAAAAGTAAGGGAGTAAGAATTAAAGATTGTTAGTAAGGGGTCTTCAACCTATAAGAAAAATCCTGAGGACTCCACATATGAGAACATATGTATCCAACACTACGACCTCATAGAGCCTGGGTATGTACATATAACTAGGTCCCTTGAGAGCTCTCCTCATTGTAGTCCTCCTTGTTGGGTTTCGGGAGCCAAACAGCGCAGCGGAATTTAACCGAAACCCTCCAGGATCCAAGTGAAACGGGGTAAACCGGGTGTTCGAAAATTTCATACCTAATTTTCGGTTGAGATCTCTCACTCAACTGTAGAGTCGAATCACAAACCTGAACAGTTGACGTGTTCAGGCTCTCTATGGTATCCACACGAGCCTCTCGGGATCACCACGCTTCCACCACGTCCCGGCAGATGCGTTTCTCTTGCGCACGCAGTGCTAGCTTGCGTCCTCCAAGGAATTGCAAGAGAAGAGTGTGGCTGTCCTTTTGGGAGGCTAGGGCAAGGAGACCTGCGAATTTCTCACTAAAAGTTGTATTTATAGTGAGACTCAACTTCCAGGCCTAATGGGTTTCAAAGCCCTAATCCAATTAGGATTTAATTTCGGGCTTAATAATGGCTCAACTCCTTGGGCCCATTATTAATACGAAATTAAAGTGAAACCATAACCCAAATAATTAGCCCATGCACTCTAATGATCCAAATAGCTCTATGTGTGCGACCCAATAGGCTCTTGCCATGTTGGCAATGATCATAAATCACATTTATGATCATAAGCAATGAGCGGTGTCTAGCAACACATCATTGCTACCCAAGTGACAAGATTGTCGGTGAATTCGACTAAACCTTTATGATCATCACCGATATATGCCATTGTCCCTTTGTCCAAGATATCAAGACTAAGCACGAGACATGGAATGTGTCACTCTCGTATAGCCCAATCTTTGGTTTCTTGATTACCGAGTAGACCAACTTAAACTGATGACATTGATATCATATATCAACTCATCCGAGCATGGCCATGCATTTTCTAAGTCTCACTCTATCAAGGGGCCCAAAGATATCACTCCCGTTACATAGGAGGGACAAATCCCATCTTGATCATACAAATCCCTCCGCATGATATGTGACATACCCAATGACCTCCTTCAAGTTCACTCAGTTACGAGCAACAAAGGAAAGTATCAAAGTATGTGACTCACATGTAGGGAACCTTGATGATCTTAGGTCGAAGGACTACATATACCATGATCACTATGAGAATCACTTATGACACTCATATAACGATCCATGAAGTGTTCTCATGGTGGGTCGGTCCAGTACACAAGTTCTCCAACTTGTACCCATATGTAGACTAGATATCTCATATTAGTCTCCACATATGCTAGTCATTATGTATTATTGCAACCCGCTCCACAATAATACTAGACTAGGGACGTTTAAGAATATCATTATTCTAGGGTTACAATTATGCTTATTACGTTACGCAGAAACAAAACAACAAACATAATTGCTGGATTAATGCCTCAATAAAATATCATGACTCAATGTGCAAAAATACAATCATCTCATGATTGGCTTTTTGGGCACAATACTAACACTCCTCACGACGCGTCACTCCATGCCTAGCGAGTTTTGGCCACTAACTTGCTCCTAGTAAGCCTTAGCTTTCTGCCTAACGCAATAATGTAGCCTTCCCTTTATTGTTGTGTAGGTGAACATGGTGGATGCTCTTTAATTGCGCTGTAAGAAATCCATTAGGTGTACTAGGCCTCCACATAGTGCCTTAAGTCCTTAGACTTGGCTAGGTCACTTGTGTACTCTGCCTCCACCCATTTGACCTACCAAGGATATACAGGCTATGGAAGGCTTGTTTCAAGCATGATTTCAGGTTTTTGAAGCTTGGAACCTTGTTTCTAGCCATCCCCTATTTTTGATGTGAGGTAACTTGTGATTTTTTGGTTGTTTCTTGTTTAAGAAGTGATTAGATGCTTGGGTTTTGGTTTGAAGTTAGTAATTTGGTGTTTTGTGCCTTTGTTTGCATGGAACTTAGGTAGACTTTGAGGAACTCAATTTTTGGTTGAAGAAAGGAGTGATTCTTGCTTGTGGATTGAAACTAAGGTAAGGGAGTTATGTTTTCAAGCTTTATTAATGCTGTTGGATAGAGTTTGCTTGAGGAAATCAAGTAGTTTTGGCAATAACATTAGTTAGTGGTTTGGTTTGATCGTGGTGGACTAGTGTGTTTGGCTTGATTGGAATGGTGTTATAATGCATGATAGGAAGGCTTGTGATGGTTAGTTGTGGCCTCTAGAATGTGTACTTCATGTATGTGAAGTTTGAAGGCTATCCATACATGTTTGATACGTTTGGGAAGTGCCCAAAGTTCATAGCAGCAAAATGGGAAGTTTTCTGGGCATTTCACAGGTTGGGCAATGTGTCGCCAATCCATACAAGTTCCTATGACGCGTCACCAATACCTCAAAAATTGGCAATGTGTTGCCAAGACAGCATTAACACCCAGTTTTGTTTTCTTCATAACTTTTTGTTCGGGTGTTTGATTGAGGTCATTCAAGATTTCGTGCGAAGCTAAGAGGGAGTGCTATCACCTCCATGCATTCACTATACTTGAAATCACTAATTTTTAAGGTTATTTTAACTCAAAGTGAAGGTAAGTTTTAAAGGAAAATATGGCAACAATAGAGCACCATTAGTTGGGTGTAAGGTTTAGTACCATCAGAAGCATAATTCAGACTAAGGATTTGAGGCTTCGATGTGGAAACCTTAGTGCACCTAGTTGGGGTTCCAAAGAACGTAATAAATGAGTCCAACCATGATCATTACCACTCCACTAGTGTGAACCAAGTAATGGTGGATAGGGGAGCACCATCGATGAAGGCTTAGTGCACTTATTGCCTAGCCAAGCCATGCCTTGAGGTACAAGTGGAAGCCTAGTACATCCTTCATAGGTTAAATGGGTGGAGGCAGAGTACACAAGTGACCTAGTCAGGTCTAAGGACTTGAGGCACTATGTGGAGGCCTTGTATACCTAATGCATTTCTTACAGCACAACCAATGAGCATCCACCATGTTCACCTACACAACAATAAAGGGAAGGCTACATTATTGCGTCAGGCAGTAAGCTAAGGCTTACTACGAGCAAGTTAGTGGCCAAAACTCGCTAGGCATGGAGTGACACCCCATGAGGAGGACTAGGATAAGGAGACGTCTCAAGGGACCTAGTTATATGTACATATATCAGACCTTTATGGTATATGATCTCACAGCGCAGGATACATATGTTCTCATATGTGGAGTCCTCAAGATTTTTCTTGCAAGTTGAAGACCCTTTAATGAGAATCTTTGATTCTCACCGCCTTAATTTTATTGTGCAGTTTTTGGTTTCGTTGAGCCAGCAACCATTGACGGTTGTTGAGCTAGGCTTATGAGCAGGTATTTAGTTTACTTGAATCTTTATGATTCTAGTTTATGGGTTGCTTGTTGGTTAAGTTATTGTACTAACTACAGTTGTATTTTTGGCCTACAAAAGCTAGCGAAGCACATGGGAGGGCTTACGAAGCTTGCCACTAGGAGTTTGCTCTAAGGTGGAAGCTTGGTTCTAGATCTCAGTACAGTCATTCAGTGTACAGTTTTAATACACTAGTTTCGCTCCAATGGTCATCTTGAGTAATTCACTCTAGTGTCGCTCTTGGGTGTGAGCGTAATCTACTCTTGTTTTGATGCTTGCACACAATTGATTATGTGTAGTTAATTCCACTTAAATGCTTTGAATGCTTGGATAGTTTTGATAATTTTTTTTAACGAAATATGCCTAGGCAATGTTTCAAGTATTGTTTATTTATTTTATTAATTAGGTCAAAGCATAAACTCATGCATGATTGCATAGTAGGATTAAATAACTAGAAGCATAAAGGTTTTCACTATTGCACATGTAATCAATTAGCCAATTGCGACTAACATAGTACAAGTTCCCAGAGGCTTCCTGGGCAGGCCCACAAGGGGTCATGTCATTAAGGGTATTGTTCTGATGGCCTACAGGACATACCAATCGTGGGATTTTAAATGCACAATTTTGGCACTATAACTGGACTACCCTAGAGTGGGTAACAGATGTTGGTATTAGAGCATGGTTTTTACATATACATAGCATATAGTTGCATCATGGATGCTAGCTTCATACATGAACTTAGTTTGGTCAACTGCTAGTGTCAAGTACTAGTAAAATGCCTATGATCTTTATATGTGCTCTATGATGAATCATGAACACAGGAAGTAATTATGGTTTCCACAAGGAGAGGGGAACCACCCTAAAGATCTCCCACTAAACATAAGCAACAAAGAAATGGACAGGAAGGGGAGATTCAGGGCCAATAGGGGGCACCAAACACTAAAGTGCCACAAATTTGGTTGGTGCTTCAGAGGAAGTTAGCTCTATTGAATGAAAACTTAGTAAGGCTAATACAAGCACAACCATAAAGAGAACCAGTTCAAAATGTACAGGAATGAGTAGAAGAAGATACTAGGAACACATCTGTGTTCCTTCTGGAAGATCAGAAGATACAAATGATAAAACTATTCAGGTGGAAGATAAGGATAGGAGAAATCCAAAAGGAAGAAGAGTGAGATCTGAGGTTGGTCATGTGTCCAAGGCTAATCCCTTAGTCTATGATCATTTCTCTACTTGGAATGAGATTGAGGAAGGCCATGAAAGAAGACGTAGGATAAGTTGGCCCAGATGTACATCGAAGAGATAGTGAGATTACACAGAGTACTAGACTCAATTGTGTCTGATGGAGATCCAAGATTTATAGCTCGGTTTTAGAGTTCTTTTTACAAAGCACTAGGTACCAAAATCCACGTAAGTACTGCTTATCACCCTCAGACTAATGGTCAAACCAAAATGGTGATACAGATATTGGAAGATATGCTCTAGAGCTGTGCACTGGATTTTAAGGGCGAATGAGGCCAACACTTGCCATTAATAGAATTTTCATATAACAATAGTTATCTGAGCACCATTGGCATGGCACTTTTTGAAGCATTATATGGAATAAGGTGCATGACAATCCATTATTCGGTGGAAGCTTTAGATAGGCAAGAGTTGGGTCCTAAAATCATTTAGTAAACTACTACCAAGATCAAGAAAATTCAAGAAAGAATGAAAGCAGCCAATGAAAGAACTACAATCTATGTGAATAAAGGAAGGAAAGACTTGGAGTTTCAAATTGTTGACAACGTTTGGCTGAAAGTTGCACCAACTAAAGGCACTATTAGATTTGGCAGAAGATCCAAGTTAGCTCCTAGATATATAAGATCTATGACAGAATTGGCAAGGTAGCATACAGGTTAGCTCTACCGCCAAGCATGTGAAATGTTCATAATGTATTCCACATCAGTACACTTAGGAAGTGTCTATTGGAGACAAAGCATGCTATTGTAGAGGAAGACATATAGTTGGAACCTAACTCAACATATGAAGAGAAACGTACAACTATCTTAGCCAAGGATACTAGAATGTTAAGGAACAAACTTTTTCCCATGGTGAAAGTTCAATGGTCACACCATTCTGAAATGTAGGCGACCTGGGAAACTGAGGAAAAAATGCAGGAGAGATATCCAAAAGTGTACCTCAAGCTAAAGGCAATTTTAGAGGACCAAAATTTTTTAGGGCGTGAGAATGTTACCACCTTCACAAAATGTTAAAAGTACAGCATAAGGACCTAAACTTGTATGCTTTAATTTTCACCATAGTGTATGAATTGTAAAGAGTAAAGTATTCAATATACACTCCCCTAAGTGGCACAAACAATGATAGTTTGGTCATTAAGAAAGCATTGGTAAATTGCCTAATTTTGAAGTAACCTATGGACTAAATTGTAAGGTTACAAAAGTTGCATACTCAATTGCACAAATTTCCAAAGATGGCTGTGGAAAGGACATGGATGGACTTATGAAGAAAGGAAAGGACATGGATGGAATTAAGGATATTGTTGGGCACCAAAGTGCTCAAGGAGGCAAAGTTAGTCATTTAATGCTTAAGGACACTTAAGGGCTTAAGTGTCCCAAACTTTTCTAAAGGTGAGAATGACCCTTGACCAAGGTTAAAATAGGTCAAAAACCGTTATTTTCCCATCCCAAATGGGTGGTAAAAATGTTGTCCAAGTGTGGCCTAAAGTTTGCAAAATTTGCAAACATGCCATTACTAAAGACCAAGAAAAAAATAAAGCTAGAAAAAAAATCATTTTCTCCCCATTTTTCTTCCAAAAACATGACCTCCACCTGTTATCACCTCACAAAAATGGGAGAATTACAAGTGTGTCATAATGGCTTAAAACCATTATATTGTGTAATTCTCACCATAGTGATTGAAGTGTGGGTGGTAAAAGGCATGATCAATACCTCCTTAAAAGTGCTCCAAGTTGGTAACTTGGCCCCCAAGAAAATCCATAAGGATTGCTTGTTTTTCAAGCAACGTATGGACTTTTTTGTAAGGCTTTGGAAATTTGGATATTCAATTGCAAAACTTTCACAAAAGAGCTTTGGAGAGTTATGGGAAGGATATGAATGGTATGGAAACAAATTTTGGAGGCTGAATTGCATAAAGGAAACAAAAGCTATTATTTAAGAACCTAGGACAACTAAGTGTACAATTGTTCACAAAAATAACTTAAGGATGGGATGATTTTTGACAAGAGTCAAAGGTGGCCATTGCTACCATTATCCCAGCCTTTTATTTCCTGGTTCTAGGGTCAAAAATGTGGGCTAAAGAAGTCAAAAAGTGGGCTAAAAATTAGCCAGAAAGTCTTTGCTTAAGACATATGTATAGTGACCTAAGTGAGGATTAAAGTTAAACTAATCAAGGCAAGTAAAATATCTTGATTTCTTGCCATTTCTTGGCCATTTTCGTCCCCCACCAGGAAATACTTGTTCCTTATCTCCTCCATAAGCTTCCATAGCCACCATAGCTCAAGATCTTAAGAAATCACAAAGGAAAGCAGCTGGATGCACCAAGAACAAGAAAAACCCCTAATTTTTGGGTTTACAAAAGGTTTATTGGATTTCCAGCAAAAGGTAAGGGTTTTATCTAGGTATCATGGCTGTTTATTGTTCAATACTAATGCCCAAACATCCATGAAGCTAAGACCCTAAGCTTGGAAGAGAGCCAAGAGCTTGATGAACCAAGTTTAGGTTAAGGGGGAAATCACACCAAGGGTTTCGGCCCTACAGCTTTGGTGCTCTGTTATGGCAGTGCAATTAAGGGTTTTATAAAGTTTCTTGGATTGTTTACTGTATTTCCAAACATCCATGAAGCTAAGACCATGCTTGAAAGAGAGTAAAAAGCTCAAGGAACCAAGTATGGGTTAAGGGGAAAGAAGCATGGCAAGGTTTCAGCCTTAGTGTTAGCATGCTAAAGATGGCAGCAAGAAAGAAGGGTTTCTAGAGCCCAAGTTAGTACCAACTAAGACCTAAAAGACTCAAACAGCGAAGCAAAATCTTGAGGAGGGCTTCCATACTGTTTCTAAAGTGATATATTATTGTTTAATTGAATGATTATGGACTAACCTTAATGTGTTATTGCTGCCAGCATTTCGTATGTTTGATGCTGTGTTTGTTTGTGCATTTGGATGTGTATATTTGTGTGTTTGTACTGTATTTTTGTGCTTTAGTTTCTTTGGATTTCAGGTATATGGCTGAAGATTGAAGATTTTATTGATAAGCCCTTACTAAGTTTCATCCAAGAAACTTACCCCCTTTCTGTCTATTTCAGGAGCACCTGAAAGAGAACATTCAGATTCATAGTTTTTATTTGAATTTATCTGTGAAATTCCAGGTACATGAACTTCCATGTGTCTAGTTATGATCTGGAAAGTTTGGTGATTTTAGGAGCACATTTGGTATTTTAATGGTGGTACTTACTGTGTTGTGCAGCAGCTGTCCAGCATCCTGTTTATGGAGTCCATTGCATTTTAGGCACTCTTGTAACTTAGGGTGCATATTTAGCTGGGTTAAGAACATATTGTAGTGCACGTATGCATGTACATGTAGTGTATCTAAAATGAGACAAGCATGTGAACATTTGAGTAATGTTTTAGCTATGTAAGTGATGTGGTGCAAAGCTATCTAAGTGTGAATGATGGGCTGCTTACTTGTAAATTCTATTTTGGCCACATTAAGTTGTTAAAAGAAAGGGAATATAATTATTTTGTGTAATGTACATATATGGGATAGCCTTGAAGGGCTTTCCCCTTGTGAATGAAGTGTTTGCAATGTTTGGAAAAATTGTATGGGCAAAATAGTCCAAAAGTTGCCAGAATTTTGACTCTGGACCTAAAGTTTAATATCTCTGTGTGTAGAATGAATCTTCATATGAAATTTTTAAAATATCTAGAGGACATCTAGAGGGTTAACTGGCCTTTGGAATTTCTAGATTTAGAGCCCTGTAGCCGAAGATATGACATTGCAAAGTTGGCTGAGTTACTGTTTATTTGGTCAGAATTTTGTAACCAACTTAAAAAATGCATAACTTCGTCCATAGGTGGGCTATTGATGTAAAACAAAATTTCCTGGTTTTCTGTAAGTCTCTAATTGGTAATGGAGCAAACAAAATAGGGGGGTATGTGGCTAGAACAATACAGTTTATTAGTGGAATTTACTGGTGCAGTAGCTTGTCACTAGAACTTAACAAGATTGCCTAATGTGTGGAAGACAAAACTACGACTTGTGCTAGTGTTTTCCTTCTTAGCTGCCACAGTGTGCATAAATGTAAATATGTGTGTTAT
This sequence comes from Aquilaria sinensis, assembly GCA_005392925.1. Taxonomy (NCBI): domain Eukaryota; kingdom Viridiplantae; phylum Streptophyta; class Magnoliopsida; order Malvales; family Thymelaeaceae; genus Aquilaria; species Aquilaria sinensis. Next base: position 139,284 of record SMDT01003079.1, on the reverse strand, counting down.
GGCTAGACCAATATGCATGTATTTACATATTGCTCAAGAGGGTCACTTGAGTATGTACACTAGGGGTGTTGTTCTAATGACCTACAGGACACACCAAACCTGGAAGTTTAAATACGTAGTTTTGGCAGCATAATTGGACTACCCCGGAGTGGGTAACACCACCTGCTAGGGTTTTTCCTTGAACTCCCCCACATCCCTCCATAGCCACCTTACTGCGAACAATCAAGAGAAGGCAAGAGAAAACAACCAAAGGATCAAGGAAGACCAAAAACCCTAGTTTTTGGGTTTATCTAAGGTTTATTGGATTTCCAGAAAAAGGTAAGGAGTTCTCTTGCTCTCATGGATTGCTTACTGTAATATTCAAGTATCCATGGAGCCAAGAGAGCCAAGTGCTTAATGAACCAAGCTTAGTGAAGGGAATGCACTTAGTGAAGGTGTTGTGGCCTAGTGTGAAGTCCACAGTGATGGCAGTGAATTTATGGGTTTCTAGAGCCCAAATTTAGCAGTAATTGGTGTTAAAACTCTCTAAGACCAAGCTTATGCTTGAGGGGGGCTGCCATAATGATCTACTTATGTTTATTACATGTTTTTGGACTAACCAACGAATGTTGTTGCTGCCTCATACAAGTGTTTGTTGTTTGTGTTTTTTAGTGTATTTCGATGCAGGTGATTGCTAAAGGTTACATTACCTTAGTGTTAAAGTGTTCTCCATACTAAGTTTCTCCATGAAACTTACCTCCCCTCAAATCTGCCAATTTCAGGTTCAGCAGAAAGATCACATTTAAACTGAAATTTTTGGTTTGATTTTTGAACTAAAATTTTTGGTACATGAACTTCCATGTGTCTAGTTATGATCTGGAAAGTTTGGTATTTTTAGGAGCAAATTTGGTATTTTTAGTGATGGTGCTTATTTTGTTACGTAGCAGCTATCCAACGAACTATTTTGGAGTGAATTGTGTCTCAAGCTTCTCCTGTGACTTGGGTGCATGTCTTTAGCTGAGTTAAGGCCATGATGTACTGCATGGATTCATGTACATTTGAGGCATGTAAATTTGGAACAATTATGTGAACATTTGAAGATGGTTTTGCTATGTATGTGAAGGTGGTGCACCAGCTGTCTAATAGTGAATGACGGGCTGCTTGATTGTAAATTCTGTTTTGACCACATAAAGTTGCTATATGCAAGTGCATGAAATTCCTATGTGTATTGGACATGTATAGGATAGCCTTCGAGTGCTAACCCCTTGTGAATGAAGTGTTTGCACACTTATGAAATTTTGTATGGGCATAATGGTCATAAAGTAGACAGAATTTTGACCCTATACTCAAAGTTCCATATCTCAACTTGTGGAGTGAATCTTAGTATGGAATTTTGACCACACCTAGATAACACCTAGAGGTTTAACTAGGACTTGAAATTCCTAAATTTGGAGGTCTGTGGCCAAAGGTATGATGCTGGAAATTTGGCTAATTTACTGTTCATTTTGTCAGAATTCTATAACCAACTTAAAAAATCCATAACTTGGTCCATAGGTGGGCTATTAATGTAAAAAAAAATTCTTTGGTTTGGTCTAAGTTTGTACTTGATAATGGATAATGAAAATAGGGCAGTATCTAGCTAGATTAATACAGTTTTTTGTGAGAAGTAAGGTGTGTTGGTTGGAAACATGAACTTAACAAAATTGCCTAACGTATGGTTACCAAGATTAAGACTTGTGCTAGTGTTTTTCTTCCTTGCTGCCATGATGTGCATAAAAAGTGAATATGTGTGTAATGGTTGGACCAATATGCATGTATTCACATAGTGCCCAAGAGGGCCACTTGGGTATGCACATTAAGGGTATTGTTCTGATGGCCTAAAGGACATACCAATCTTGGGATTTTAAATGCATAATTTTGGCACCATAACTAGACTACCCCAGAGTGGATAACAAATGTTGGTATCAGAGCATGGTTTTTACATGTACATAGCATCTAGTTGCATCATGGATGCGAGCTACATACATGAACTCAGTTTGGTCAGCTGCTAGTGTCAAGTACCATTAAAATGACTATGATCTTTATATGTTCTCTATGATGAATCATGAACATAGGAAGTAATTATGGTTGCTACAAGGAGAGGGGAACCACCCCGAAGGTCTCCAACTGAACATAACCAACAAAGAAATGGACAAGAAGGGGAGATTCAGGGCCAACAGGGGGCATCGAACCCTAAAATGCCACAAATTTGGTCGGAGCTTCAGAGGAACTTAGCTCTAATCAATGAAAACTTAGTAAGTCTGATACAAGCACAACCACAAAGGGAACCAGTTCAAAATGTGCAGCAATAAGTAGAAGAGGAGACTAGGAACACATATGAATATGTTCCTTCTGGAAGATCAGAAGATATAAATGATGAAACTGTTGAAGTGGAAGAAGAGGATAGGAGAAATCCAAGAGGAAGAAGAGTCAGATCTGAGGTTGGTCATGTGTCCAGGCCTAATCCCTTAGTCTATAACCATTCCTCCACTAGGAATGAGATTGAGGAAGGCCGTGAAAGAAGGGGTAGGAGAAGTTGGCTCAGATGTAGATCGAGGAGATAGTGAGATTACATGGAGTACTAGACTCCATTGTATCTGATATAGATAAAAAATTTACAGCTCGCTTTTGGAGTGCTTTTACAAAGCACTAGGTACTAAAATCCACCTGAGTACTGCTTATCACCCTCATACTAATGGGCAAACCGAAAGGGTGATACAAATATTGGAAGATATGCTCTAGAGCTGTGCATTGGATTTTAAGGGTGAATGAAACCAACACTTTCCATTAATAGAATTTTCATATAACAACAGTTATTTGGCACTTTTTGAAGCATTATATGGAAAAAGGTGCATGACAACCCCTTGTTTGGCGGAAGCTTCAGATAGGCTAGAGTTGGGTCCTGAAATCATTGAGTAAACTACTACCAAGATCAAGAAAATTCAAGAAAGAATGAAAGCAGCTAATGAAAGAACTACAGCCTATGTGAATAAAAGAAGGAAAGACTTGGAGTTTGAAATGGGTGGCAACGTTTGGCTTAAAGTTGCACCAACTAAAGGCACTATTAGATTTTGCAGAAGATCCAAGTTAGCTCTATGATATATAAGAACTATGACAGAGTTGGCAAGGTGGCATACAGGTTAGCTCTACCGCCAAGAATGTGAAGTGTTCATAATGTATTCCACATCAGTACCCTTAAGAAGTGCCTATTAGAGACAAAGCATGCTATTGTAGAGGAAGACATAAAGTTGGAACCAAACTTGACATATGAAGAGAAACCTATAGCTATCTTAGCCAAGGATACCATAAAGTTAAGGAACAAACTTATTCCCATGGTCAAAGTTCAATGGTCACACAATTCTGAAATATAGGCGACCTGGGAAACTGAGAAAAAAATGTAGGAGAGATATCCAAAAGAGTACCGCAAGCTAAAGGCAATTTTAGAGGACCAAAATTTTTGAGGGGGTGAGAATGTTACCACCTTCACAAAATGTGAAAATTACAGCATAAGGACCTAAACTTGTATGCTTTAATTTTCACATAGTGTATGAATTGTGAAGAGTAAAGTATTCAATAGACACTCCCCTAAGTGGCACAAACAATGATAATTTGGTCCTTAAGAAAGCATTGGTAAATTGCCTAATTTTCAAGTAACCTATGGACTAAATTGTAAGGTTACAAAAGTTGGGTACTCAATTGCACAAATTTCCAAAGATACCTATGGAAAGGACATGGATGGAATTGTGAGGAGAGGACAAGGATGGAATTGTAAGGAGAAGGACATAGATGGAATTAAGGATATTGTTGGGGACCAAAGTGCTCAAGGAGGCAAAGTTAGTCATTTAATGCTTAAGGACACTTAAGGGCTTAAGTGTCCCAAACTTTTCTAAAGGTGAGAATGACCCTTAACCAAGGTTAAAATTGGTCACAAACAGTTATTTTCCCATCCCAAATGACTGGTAAAAATGTTGTCCAAGTGTGGCCTAAAGTTTGCAAAATTTGCAAACATGCCATCACTAAAGACCAAGAAAAAAATAAAGCTAGACGAAAATCATTTTCTCCCCATTTTCTTCCAAAAATTTGACCTCCACCTACTAGGGTTCTTCCATGAATTCCCCCACATCCCTCCATAGCCGCCTTACTGCAAACAATCAAGAGAATGCAAGAGAAAACAACCAAAGCATCAAGGAAGACCAAAAACCTTTGTTTTTAGCTTTATCTAAGGTTTATTAGATTTCCAGCAAAAGATAAGGTGTTCTCTTGCTCTCATGGATTACTTACTGTAATATTTAAGTATACATGGAGCCAAGATAGCTAAGTGCTTAATGAACCAAGCTTAGTGAGGGGAGTGCACTTAGTGAAGGTGTTGTGACCTAGTGTGAAGTCCACAGTGATGGCAGTGAATTTATGGGTTTCTGGAGCCCAAATTTAGCACTAACTAGTATTAAAACTCCCTAAGACCAAACTTATGCTTGAGGAGGGCTGCCATAATGATCTACTTATGTTTATTACATATTTTTTGGACTAACCAACGAATGTTGTTGCTGCCGCATACATGTGTTTGTTCTTTGTGTTTTTTAGTGTATTTGTATGCAGGTGATTGCTAAAGGTTACATTACCTTAGTGCTTAAGTTTCTCCATGAAACTTACCTCCCCTCAAATATGCCCATTTCAGGTTCAGCAGAAATAGAACATTTGAACTAACATTTTTTTTTATTTTTGAACTAAAATTTTAGGTACATGAACTTCAATGTGTCTAGTTATGATCTAGAATTTTTAGTTATTTTAGGAGCACATTTGGTATTTTTAGTTATGGTGCTTACTGCGTTACGCAGTAGTTGTCTAGCATCCTAATTTGGAGAGCATTGTGTCTCAACCTTCTCCTGTGACTTGGGTGCGTGCCTTTAGCTAAGTTAAGGCCATGATGTAGTGCATGGATTCATGCACATTTAAGGCATGTAAATTTAGAACAAGTATGTGAACATTTGAAGATGGTTTTGCTATGTATGTGAAGGTGGTGCATAAGCTATGTAAGTGTGAATGATTGGCTGCTTGATTGTAAATTTTGTTTTGACCACATAAAGTTGCTATATGCAAGAGCATGAAATTCCTATGTGTATTGGACATGTATGGGATAGCCTTGGAGGGCTTACCCTTTGTGAATGAAGTGTTTGCTAACTTATGAAATTTTGTACGGGCATAATGGTCATAAAGTGGATAGAATTTTGACCTTACACTCAAAGTTGTATATCTCCCTGTGTAGAGTAAATCTTAGTATGGAATTTTGACCACACCTAGATAACATCTAGAGGTTTAACTGGGATTTTGAATTCTTGAATTTAGAGCCCTTTGGCCAAAGTTATAATGCTACAAATTTGGCTAATTTACTGTTCATTTGGTTAGAATTCTATAACCAAAGTAAAAAAAACCATAACTTGGTTCATAGGTGGGCTATTAATGTAAAGCCAAATTCCTTGGTTTGGTCTAAGTTTCTACTTGATAATGGAGTAATGAAAATAAGGGGTACATTGCTAGATTAATACAGTCTTTTGTGAGAAGTTCAGCTGCAGTGGCTTGAAACATGAACTTAACAAGATTGCCTAATGTATGGTTGCCAAGGTTAAGACTTGTGCTAGTGTTTTTCTTCCTTGCTGCCATGATGTGCGTAAAATATGAATATGTGTGCAATGGTTGGACCAATATGCATGTATTCACATAGTGCCCAAGAGGGCCACTTGGGTATGCACGTTAAGGGTATTTTTCTAATGGCCTATAGGATATGCCAATCTAAGGATTTTAAATGCACAATTATGGCACCATAACTGGACTACCCCAGAGTGGGTAACAGAGACCATAAGAAGTGGTATGGTTATGAGCTAAGCATGGCTAGGCCTAAAATACTATGCACATTGTGAGAAGGGGACTCAAAATTGAGATCAAAATTGGCCAAGAAACCAAGTAAACAAGGTGCTCCAAGATAAGACACAAAAAGAGACCCTTATGCACACCCTAGTGTGCATTCATGTGAACTTGAGGGTAAAACCTAGAAAAAAAAAATGGAATTATGTGACCTTAATGTCTAAGGTTGGCATACCAATAAGGGCAGCCATATAAGTCCAATAAATGTGATGGTCTCATAAAAAATGAGAAGGACACACTAGAGTGCACTAGAGAACTCTTAAGCGCACCTTTATGTGCAACCATGCACTTCAGAAGGCTCTAGAGCCTAATGTCTTGAAGGGCACTACATAAGATTGATACTCATCATTTAAATAAGAAGGTGGAAAACACAAAGAAACCATGGAAACACCTCAAAGAACATTAAAGTGCTCTAGGATGCACTGCGAAGTGCACATATGTTCAATGTAAAGTTTGAGGGCTTAATTGGCCAAATAAATTGGTAAAATGGGTGCTCAATATGTGCCACTTGAAGATTACAGTAGGAAAAAATATTTTCTTGAAGGAGCTGAGTTGCTTGAAGGAATATTTAACCAAAACTTAGTTAAAAGTCATAGTCGCTTGATTCATTTTGGCAAACTTTGGACTTCAAGGCTAACTTATTGCAGGTTCCTAGCTATTTCTTGGTAGCTTCATAACCTTAATAAGGCTAGGTAGAGACCTATAATTCACCAAAACAAAAAACAAAACAAAACAAAAGAGTAAGCTAGTCAAAAAGTCTTGGCAGTTTGGTTTTGGACATTCAGCCACCGCTTGCTTCTAGGTCTTCAAAGGTAGCTTCCTTGTAGCTACGTAGCTATTTCCTAGGTATCTACAAACTCAATTATAGCCTGGGAAAACAACAAACATAGATCAAAGAATTTTAGACACTGAAATACAAGCAAAACCAAAGACAAAGCAAAGTAGCCAAAATCGAGACCACGTATTGCATACGTATGATGATGTTCTTTGTAAGCTAGTATTTTATTACTTTTCTAACATCTTATCACCCTATGATACCTAGCCAAAACCATAACATGACACCCTAAAACTACCAAAAAGAAGAGAGGAAAGGAAGAAGAAGAAAAAACCAAATCCAAGACAAAATGGTGTAAAACCAGCACATGGTGGTGTCTATGTTTAGTGCTCGTGTTCAAGGATATGTGATCAAGCTTCCATGCTACCATTTTGACCATACGTGAGGACCTATATCAGGCTTCTTCTCCTATATTTTGAAGGGAGAAGTTGCCTTAAGAGATGGCTAAAGCCAAGGGAACCTAAAGGCTATGTAATCGGCTATGTGTGCATAAAGCACTATTGTAAGCTAGCTGGTTTGCTTTTGGCAAGCATAGGGTTTTTGTTTAAGTTGGGATAGCTTGATCAATCACCTAGATTTTTATGTTAATTGAACCTAATCAAAGTGATCACATGAAGAAATTGACAAGAAATCATACTTGCTATGTTAAGAAAACCATGTTTATGTGGTGTGTGTGTGTGTGTGTTTCTTTGTTTATATGTGTGTGCTAACCTATACTTTATATTTATACCTGTATATATTTTTATTTTGCTACTTTATTTGTCTTTGGATGTAGGTTATTAAGCAAAATTTGAGGTTTATACGTATAACAATGTTTTAAACATTGTGAAGGCACTAGGTGCTGTATTTGGGTTTTTTACTGAGTACCTATGTACTCATGCACCCTTTTTCCCATTTCAGGTAGTGAAATGGAAGATTGAAGGCCTAAGCAACCTTTGAAATAGGTCTATGTACAGAAGGGCATACTCTAAAATTATTGCTTATGGAATGGAAGCATGAAAAGTTCATCAAATTGAATTAATGATTGTGTTCTATTGTTGTGTTTGTAGGCCCCGATGGCTGCTATGGGAGTTGTTGTATTTGGCTCCATCATGGTATGGGCTAGGACCAGGAGGGTAATAAGAGAATTATGGCCTAATTGTTAGGTCAAAGTAGAACTCAAGGTTACAGTGGTGCTAGGGATAGTTTGAGCCATGTGGTCTATCATGCATGACACTCAGTACATCAAACTTTTGGTGTATATGGTTTTGGGCCATGTAGTCCCTATTTGCAAATTTTGGCATGTGCATATTTATATGTAATAAGGGCAAAGGGGCTAGGCTTAAAATAAAACATGAACTGTGCCTTGTATGTATTATTGGGCTTAAGCAGGCCATAAGGCACTAAACATGGTATGTTAGTAAAAATGCATGTGTTGTTGGTAACTTGTTGAATTAATGTGTATGCATGTATGTATGCTTAGGTGTGTGTATATTTTGCACCAGGTTAGCCCTAGTAAACTCATACAGACACTAAAACATACTCTCATGCTTATGCACCCCGTATGCATTAAAAGAAAGTGGTTAAGTAAATGCATTTAGTAGAATAACGCATTAAACTGAGAACCTAATATGTTAAAGCAGTAACTTAACCTATTAAGCTACTAATTTAAAATGCTAAGTTGGGGTTATGAATCTTGGGATTCAGAGTCTAATTCACCCAAGAAAATCAACTGAGTGGCCAAAACCAACTAGTTAGTCCCAAACCTCATAAGAAGGTTTAGGTTGGGGGTGAATTGGGCCTTGGTAGACTTAGTATCAGAGCTTAAGGTTTGAGTTTGTTTAGGACCTAAAAGGTTTGTTAGGCAAGTTCACATTATGATACACAATCATGGTTATGTTTATAGGATTAAATGGCTAGAGGTAGAAATAGAGGAATAAGAAACCAAATGAATACTAGGGCAAATCAATACCCTAAAAATGAGGAGGTAGCTAAAAGCAGGATAGGACCTCCTGATAGGGACACAGAGCTTGAGCCCAGTGTATAGAATTAGCACATGATGGAATATATGATGGAAATTATGCATGCGACTATTGCTTAGTTTGTAGTTGTCATGCAAGCTTTTACTAGGCGCCAAGCCCAAGCTCTAGAGGCAGTACAACTAATGAACAACAAGAAATGGAAGAAAGAATAGGCAGAAGGCCAGGTAAGGAACCAATTAGAGAAGAGCAATTAAGCAAACTTGCAGAAGAAGCACCCCAGCCTGATGATGACAGAAGGCATCCAAGAAGTAGAAGACTAAGGTCAAAAATCAGGAAAAACAAAGAGAATAGAGAAGGGGGGCAGTTAGGCACTAATGTTAAAAGAATGAAGCTAGTCTCATAAAGCTTAAAAGAGCTGGCTTCTTAGAGAAAGACCAGGACCCTTGAAAGAATAAGAGAAGGATCGAGAAAGGAAGGCTTAAGGGAAGGCCAGCTAAAGAGGGCTTTATAGCACTAAAACCTCTAGTGTTTAAGGGTAGTGGTGATCTGAAATAGGCTGAATTATGGATTTACCAGATAGAGAAAGTATTTGAAAGAATGGAAGTCACATCCACCCAGAAGGTGTTGTTAGCTACCTTTAAGGTAGAAGGTAGTGCAAAGCTTTGGTGGAGGATAGTACAAAAGGCATATATGAGAAGGAATAAGAGGAAACCCATAAGGAAGAAAAAACCTATGAGGTGGGCTGAGTTCCTTCACGTGTTTCAACAACAGTAAGTTAGTGAAGCTTTCAAAGATCATAAACAAATGGAGTTTGATTTATTAGAGCAGGGAAACTTGTCAGTCAGAAAGTATGAACACAGGTTCAATAGTGTCCTCAGATATGCTGCACAATATAATGGACAACAAGAATTGAGCACAAAAAGGTTCACTAGGGGACTAAGACCTGAACTAAGGCAGATATTGAGGGCCATTGGCATCAAAAGTTGCTATGAAGCTGTTCAAAGGGGTCTAACTTTGGAGTAGGAATTTCAGCATCCTATGGTAAGAAACATTATGAGGGCTCCTATGGGACATCAAGGTGGCGGAAAAAAGGCCAGTGACAAGTTAGGAAAAGTTGAAATGGGCAGAGAACAACATAAGCCCAAAAAAGATCAAAGTTTTTACCTCAATGCCAGACCTGTGGAAAGTAGAATGGTTTTAAACCATGTTACAGACTCACTAAAGGGTGTTTTAAGTGTGTTTTTGGGACCATTGGGTGAAGGACTGTCTAGTTAAGAAATAAGAAAGTAAAGTACTGAGCAAGTTTGAAGCTCCTTGGCCAAGAAATCAACAAGGCAAAGGAAAAGGGATGGCAACACATTAGCCTCCCATATAGATCCAAAATGGGCTAGGCCAACCTATACCAACTAAAGTCCAACCTCTAGTTGGAAGGGTATATCAGATGAAGGGATCAAGGAGAAAAGAGGAAACTAGCCTTGGAAAATAGGCTACAAGCCATGGCAAACTAAGAAAGGAAGCACTGAAAGGTAACTTTTAACTTTATGATAAGCTTATTTTAATGCTCTATGATACTGGTGCATCTATATCCATTATTTCAGCTAATTTACTAAGAGGATTAAACTTGGAGGTCACAACACTACCTCAAATGTATATGATCAGAATAGCTAGAAATGAAATTATGTTCTCACATCACATAGTTAAAGACTATGTGACTAGGCTAAATGAGCTGGAATTAAAGGCTAGTCTGATCATTCTGGAAACAACTGGTTATGATATGATATTAGGCATGAATTGGCCAAATAAAAATAATGTGATCATAAATTGTCAAGATAGAAACTTGATACTGCCAGGATCAACAAAACACTCCTTAAAGGACTCAATAAAATGTGATATTGGGCAGGTAAAGGTAATTGATTGTATAGCTGTTACCATTTTCACAAAACTGGAAAATTACAGCATAAGGACCTAAACTTGTATGCTTTAATTTTCACCACAGCATATGAATTATGAAGTGTAAAGTATTCAATATACACTCCCCTAAGTGCACAAACAATGACAATTTGGTCCTTAAGAAAGCATTGGCATATTGCTGAATTTTCAAGTAACGTATGGACTAAATTGTAAGGTTAGAAACGTTGGGTACTCAACAACACAAATTTCCAAATATGGCTATGGAAAGGACATGGATGGAATTGTGAGGAAAGGACATGGATGGAATTATGAAGAAAGGACATGGATGGAATTAAGGATATTTTTGGAGACCAAAGTGCTCAAGGAGGCAAAGTTAGTCATTTAATGCTTAAGGACACTTAAGGGCTTAAGTGTCCCAAACTTTTCTAAAGGTGAAAAAGACCCTTGACCAAGGTTAAAATAGTTCAAAAACTATCATTTTCCCATCCCAAATGGCTGGTAAAAATGTTGTCCAAGTGTGGCCTAAAGTTTGCAAAATTTGCAAGCATGCCATTACTAAAGACCAAGAAAGAAATAAAGCTAGAAAAAATCATTTTCTCCCCATTTTCTTCCAAAACTTTGACCTTCACCTGCTAGGGTTCTTCCCTAAACTACTCCACATCCCTCCATAGACACCTTACTGCAAACAATCAAGAGAAGGCAAGAGAAGACAACAAAAGCATGAAGGAAGACCATAAACCCTAGTTTTCGGGTTTATCTAAGGTTTTTTGGATTTCTAACAAAAAGGTAAGGAGCTCTTTTGCTCTCAAGGAATGTTTATTGTATTTTTTAGCATACATGGTGCTAGGGCTAGTCTTGGAAGAGACCCATGAGCTCGATGAACCAAGCTTAGTGTGGGGACTGCCCTTAGGGACGGTTTTGTGGCCTACTGTGAAGTGCACAGTGATGGCAACGAATTTAAGGTTTTCTAATGCCCAAAGTTAGTACTAACTAGTGTTAAAACTCACCTAAGGCAAAGCTTATACTTGAGGAGGGCTTCCATAGTGATCTACTTATGTTTATTACATGTTTTACGGACTAACCAATGAATGTTGTTGCTACTGCATACACGTGTTTGTTGTTTGCGTTTGTTGTTGCATTTGCATGCTCTATATTGGATATTTGCATTGTATTTTCTTGTTTTTTAGTGTGTTTGGATGCATCTTATTGCTAAAGGTTACATTACCTTAGGGTTAAAGTGTTCTCCTTACTAAGTTTCTCCATAAAACTTACCTCCCCTCAAATCTGCCCATTTCAGGTCTAGCAAAATATCACATTCAAACTGACCTTTTTCATTTGATTTATTATCTAAAATTTAGGTAAATGAATGCCCATGTGTCTAGTTATGATCTGAAAATTTTTGTGATTTTTGAAGCTCATTTGTTATTTTTAGTGATGGTGCTCATTGTGTTAAGTAGCAGTTGTCCAGCATCCTGTTCTATAGTGCATTGTGTCTTAAGCATCTCCTGTGACTTGGGTGCATGTATTTAGCTAAGTTAAGGCCTTGATATAGTGTATGGATGCATGCACATGTAAGGCATGTAAATTTGGAACAAGTATGTGAACATTAAGGATAGTTTTGCTATGTATGTGAAGGTGGTGCAGAAGCTATCTAGGTGTGAATGATGGGCTACTTGTTTGTAAATTCTGTTTTGACTGCATAAAGATGCTATATGCAAGATCATGTAATTCTTATGTGTATCAGACATGTATGGGATAGCCTTGGATGGCTTACCCCTTGTGAGTGAAGTGTTTGAACACTTATGAAATTTTGTATGGGCATAATGGTCATAAAGTGGACAGAATTTTGACCATACACTCAAACTTCTATATCTCCCTGTGTAGAGTGAATTTTGTTATGATATTTTGACCAACCTAAGAGAACATCTAGACGTTTAACAATAATTTTGAATTCTTTCATTTGAATCTCTTTAGCCAAAATTATGATGTTTGGAATTTAGCTAATTTGCTGTTCATTTGGTCAGAATTCTGTAACCAACTTGAAAAATCCATAACTTGGTCCGTAAGTGGGCTATTGATGTAAAACCAAATTCATTGGTTTGGTATAAGTTTCTAATTAATTGTGGAGCAAAGAAAACATGATAGTACATGGCTAAATTAATACAGTTTTTCTAGAGAATTTTGGGTGCAGAGGCTGGAAACATAAACTTAACAAGATTGCCTAATGTATGGTAGCGAAGATTAGTACTTGTGCTAGTGTTTTTCTTCCTCACCGCCATGATGTGTATAAAATGTGAATATGTGTGTAATAGTTGGACCAATACACATGTATTCACATAGTACCCAAGAGGGCCACTTGGGTATACAAATTAAGGGTATTGTTCTGATATCCTACAGGACATATCAATCCTGAGATTTTAAGTGCATAATTTTGGTGCCATAACTAGACTACCCCAGAGTTGGTAGCAGTTGCTAGTGTCAGAGCATGGTTAGAGCATGGTTTGTACATGTACATATAGTTGCATTTGCACGCTAGCTACAAACATGAATTCAGTTTGGTTAGCTGCTAGTGTTTGGGCTCTACTAGCGAAAAAATCAATTGAGGGAGGTAAATTAATTAAATTTATAGATTGGAACCTTATTTTAAGTTCACATAACAAGAATAAGGAATTTTACCAAAGTTCATTAAGTTCCAAGGAGGTTTAGGCACTAAATGAGGTTCGAGAGTAAAATGGTAATTTTGCATCTCAAATAGTCAGGCTAGGTCCTTAGTGTTAAAAATTAGGTTTTATAACCTAAGTTTAATTTCAACACAAACATTTTTGAAATAAATGAGAATTGACTAAGAATGACTAAGGTTACCAAAAGAAGGGGTTTTAAGTGTTCCATGTCTAATACTTTGGTGGCTTAGATTTTAAACTTGGGTTATAAGATCGTAATGTGGGGCATGGCTGCCATAACTGGGGTTCATCCTTCACACCATCATTTCTTCATCCATTTGAGCCCAAAATCAAGATTTTTTAGTGAAAAAAGAAGCCACCATAAGAATATAGGCCCTTGGAAGCTTATTTCAAGCATAAAATCATGGTTTTGGAGCTTGGAAGCATGTTTCCCTCCACCCCCTATTTTTTATACAAGGTAATCAATGTGTTCTTGATTGATTTCATGTTTATTATTTGATTGGGAGCTTGGGTTTTGGTTAGAAGTTAGTAACTTGATGTTTTTTGCCAATATTTGCTTGGAACATAGGTTGGACTTTGTGGAGCTTGGTTGGTGAGAAAGAGTTGCATAATTATTACTTATTACTTGAATTTGAGGTAAGGGATTAAGTGTTTCACATTTGATTGATTCTATTTGAGTGTTGATGCTTGATGGAATCAAGTAGTTTCATAAATAGCATTGATTATGGGCAAGTGTGTTTATGGTGGACTAGGCTTGGAATTGTGGATTGTGTGATGTTTTGATGCATCATAGGAAGTTTTTGAAGGTGTATTTGTGGCCTATGTAAGTTGTTTTATAGGTTTATGGTGAGTTTAGGCATCTATTGTATGCCTTAAACTCATAGGAAACCTCTAAATAGGTTAGGATGGTGTTTTTGAGTTTTAGGACATAGGGTCCTAAGGCCTTAGCACCCAAGGCACATTTTTCTGTCTACAGAACGGAATGCTCTTGGCACCTAGGCACCAGAGACACCCCTCCTGGAGCCTAGGCCTAGAAGCCTTTTTCAACAAATTTTAACTTTTTCAAATGAGATCCGGGGGAGGGCAGGGATGGTCCTAGGGGTGTCTAAGGGTTGTAATGGTATAATGACACTCTAGAACATCCAAAAAATCTCTCATGATCATGGGTTTTCCTCATAGTTTTGTAAATGGTAAATGCACTTCATGAGAAAACTAGTTATTTGGCCACAATAACACACCATCAGATGAGGTGGAAGGTTTAGCACCATTGAGACATTAGTTGTGCCTTTAGTTTCAAGGTTTTTATGAGGAAACAATAGTATAACTAGTGATAAGGTGGAAGGTTTAGCACCATTAAGACCGTAGTTGTATCTTTGGCTTCAAGGTGTTGATAAGGTAACCTTAGTATACCTAGTGGGTACTTCTGGACCTAAGAACTTTCAGTCCAACCACAACGCCGCTATACAACATAAGGGAAGTTCAACTAGTGGAGAACTTTACTAGTTAGGCTAGTAAGCAATGCTTGCTAGAAGACAAGGCATTGCCATGTAGTTTAAGGACTAGGTAGAGGAGAAGTCCTAAGGGACTGGAACTTATACACATTAAGTTTAGCCTCACACTGTATGACCTGACAACATATTACATATGGTTATATATGTGTTGTCCTTAGTATCTTTTCTTGCAGGTGAAGACCCTTACTGAGAATTACAATTCTCACTCCCAAGTTTATGTTGTGCAGATTCTAGTGGTCTTAGACCCGATAACCACTGAGGGTTGTTGTGGTAGTTTGCTTTTGTAGGTACTTAGCTTTAAGAATCTTTATGATTCTAGTTTTATTAGCTACTTGTTTGTAAAGTAGCAGTACTAACTATAGTCTTTCTTGCCTGTAATGGCTAGTTGAGCATGTGGATGACTTTTTGAGGCTCGCCATCGGGATCACATCTAAGGTGGGAGTTAGATGAAAAGATCTCAGTAGGACAGCCTTGTGTATATTGTATGCACTAGTTGCCTTTTATGTTTATGGATAAAGTCCTAGACTCTAGCGTTGCTCTTGGGTAAGGGCATTAGTCTACTTTATGTATGAATACTCCCACACAGTTGTTATATGTAGTAAATTCATATCAATGTTCATTTTGTATTCTTTGGCTTTTTGAGCTTGTTTTCTTTGAAAATACTTGGCCAAGTGAATGTTCTTATGATTTTCTTTAGCTTAAGTCAAAGCACAAAGAGGATGCATCCTGCATATTCTAGGTTAATTAAGTAGTATCACAGAGTTTTAATCCGCACACATATATAACTAGCCAATTGCAACCACCGTGAGACTTGTTCTCATAGGTTTCCTGTGCAGGGTAAAGGGTGGCCATGTCATTTTGGTATCAAAGCTCTAATTTAAAGTTCATAAACACTGGAGGCTAGGGCTGAAATCTAGTTTAAAGTCCATGTGCTAAAGTAGTTAGTACTAACCAACATCTGTGGAATGTCGTCTGCCTTTGGTTGCAAGTTGGTATGGTTGACGCTAGGTCAAGTTCTTCTCGAGGAACTAGAGAACCTGGTGAAAGTTCTAGTGATTAAATTGTAGCAAGGCTGGATGGGATATCCAGGGTGCTTGAGAGGTTAACACAGAGTATGGTACATATGACATAGGGTATGACCATTATTCTGATAGAGTTATTTTCGAACCAAGAAAATGAAGGGGCTACTCAGGAAGGAAATGATGACCATGGGAATAATCCACCCCAAGGTCAAGAGAGGCAAATGGATAAAGCTTATGAGAGGCAAGATCCTATCTATGAGCATGAAGAGGAGTAGGATGATACGGAGGCTCTAAGAAAAGGAGAAAGCCCACATCAAATGAGATTGCTCGAGAAATTCAAGATGATTGACCCACCAAATTTTGATGGGTTAGGCGACCCTGATAAAGCAGAGGATTGGCTATCAAGGATGAACTGACTCTTTACTTATGGAAGAGTATCAAGCAAGAAGGTGGAGGTTGGACCCTCCAACCTAGGAAAAAGCTCTGGGAAATGACCAATTGTAGGATGGAATACTAAAAGTTAAGGGCCATTGAAGAGGAAGAAAGTGGGTTTGTGCCCTAAGTGTAGGCAGTTTCATGGCACAAAGCCATGCACTTTAAGAACGAACATTTGCAACATCTGTGGTCAGAGTGGTCATTGGGTGAGGGAACGCCCACGGGCTCGACCCTTGTCGAGTCCACCTAGGAATCCACCCCTATAGGGTTTCAATAGCCAAACAAGCGCAGTGAAATATAACCGAAACCCTTTAGGATCCAAGTGAAACCAGATAAACTGGGTGTTTGAAATTTTTCATACCTAATTCGGTTGAGATCTTTCACCCAACTGTTGAGTTGAATCACAAAACTTGAACAGTTGACGTGTTCAAGTTCTCTACAATATCCACATGAGCCTCTCGGGGTCACCATGCCTCCACCGTGTACTGGTAGTTGCGTTTCTCTTGCGCTAACAGTGCTAGCTTGTGTTCTCCAAGGTATGGCAAGATAAGAAAGCGTCTAGGACTTTTGGAACGCTAGGGCAAAAAGCTACAAATTTTTCACTATATGATGTATTTATAGTGGGACTCAACTTCCAAGCCTAATGGGTTTCAAAGCCCTAATCCAATTAGGTTTAATTTCGGGCTTAATAATAGCTCAACTTTTGGGCCAACTATTAGTACGAAATTATCATGAAACCATAACCCAAATAAATTAGCTCATGAACTAAAATAATGTTATGGCGTTATTAGTAGGAAGCATACTTAAGGAAGGTAAAGTGTTTTAAATTAAGTTTGGAACCTTAGTTCAAGTTTACATGTCAAGAATAAGAAAGTTTATCAAAGTTCACTGAGTTCCGAGGAAGTTAAGGCACTAAATGAGGTTCAGGGGTAAAATGGTAATTTTACATTCTAAATAGCCAGGCTTGGTCCCGATGGTTAAACTGAAGTTTTATAGCTTAACTTTCAACCTTAACCCAAACTTGAAGAAATAAACAAGAATTGTTCAAGAATAACTAAGTTACCAAAAGATCGAGGCTTAAGTGTATTAAGTCTAATACCTTTGTGGCTTTTGTGTTAAGCAAGGGTTATAAGAAGGGGAAACTGAGGGATGGCTGCCATATTTTCGAGTTCATCCTTCCCACCCTTATTTCTCCATCCAATTAACCTTGAAATCAAGATTTCTTGGTGCCAAGAGGAGCCATCAAAGGTATATAGACACTTGGGAAGCTATTTTAAGCATAAAACCATGGTTTTGGAGCTTGGAAGTGTGTTTTCTCCCATCCCCTATTTTTAGTGCGAGGTAACTAATGTGTTCTTGATTGAATTCATGTTATTTGGTTAGTTAGAGGCTTGGGTTTTGGTTAGGAAACAAGAATTTGATGCTTGGTGCCTATGTTTTGCCTGGAACTTAGGTGGTACTTTGGTGAGCTTGAAGGATTGGAAAAGAGTTTGATTCTTGCTTGTTACTTGGACTTGAGGTAAGGGGGTTATGTTTTGAAGTTCAATTAATGCTATTGGCATGAGTTTGCTTGAAGAAATTGAGTGATTCTAGCAATAGCATTAGTTAGAGGATATGGTTGAATTGAGGTGGACTATAAGGTTTGTAAGGATTGGAATGACGTTATAAGGCATCATAGAATGGCTTGCGATAGTTGGTTGTGATATATACAGCATGTTTTACATGTATGTGAAGTTTGGAGGCATTCCAAGCATGTTTGGTATGTTTGGGAGGTGTCCAAAGTTCATAGCAGCAAAATGCGTGAGAATTCTGCTGAAATGAAGATTGGTGATGCCAACTGTGGTGATGCATCGCCAATACAGGAGAAAGTTGGCAAAACATTACCAACTGTGGTGACGCATCGCCACAATTGGTGACGTGTCACCACAGGCAAGTTGGCAGAATTTTCCAAGTTTTGCTAGGAGGGTTGAGGGGAGACCTAAGGGGCTTCTTAGGGTACCTTGGGGTTTAAGAATTACGAGGCTACTCCGGGACTTCCAAAAGTCCTTCAAGACCTAGAAGTTTTCTTGAGTTTTGGAGGGTTTTATGGTTACTTGTACCATAAGCAAGAAAACTAGTTTACAAGATATCACAACTAGGCATCACTAGCTTGGGTGAAAGGTTTAGAACCCCTTGGCGACCTAGCCGTGCTGGTAGCCACGAGGTTGCAAGGTGAAACCTTAGTGCACCTAGTCTACAAGGTCTTTATGGCCTAGTCTACAATAGCCCACCATAATTTCCCTGTATAACATAATGAGGGAGAGGTTCAACTGGTGATTTATCACTAGTTAGGTTGGCAAGCTATACTTGCTAGAGGACAAGGCAATGCATTGTAGTTCAAGGACCAGGATAAGGAAAGGTCTCAAGGGACCTAGTTATATATGCATATATTTCAGACCCTCAAGCTGTATGAGCACACAGCAAGTTACATATGTTATCATATGTGGAGTCCTTAGTAATTTTCTTGTAGGTACAATGAAGACCCTTACTGAGAATGTTTATGTTCTCACTCCCTAGTTATGTTGTGCAAATTCTGAAGTTGTTGGGCTAGGTAACCCTTGAGGGTTATTGCAGTAGTAGCTTTTGTACAGGTATTGTACTTGAGAATCCTTATGATTCTAGTCTACATAGGTAACTTGTTGGTCAAGTAACAGTACTAACTAGAGTCTTCCTTTGGCTGCAGAGCCTATTAGCATTTGGACAAGGACTTTTGAGACTCGCCACTGGGACTTGCATCCAAGGTGGGAGTTAGTTCAAGAATATCTCAGCTGAGGCTTGTACATATAGTACTCTTAGTTGCCTCCATGGTCTATGTTTTGAGGAGTCCTAGACTCTAGGGTTGCTCTTGGGTGAGGGCTTTAGTATACTTTACATATGAATGCTCGCACATAGTTGTTATCTGTAAAAAACTCACATAAATGTTGATTTTGTATGCTTTAGCTGTTTTAACTTATTTTCTAGGGAAATCTCTTGGCCAAGTTAATGTTTTATGGGTTTTGTTAATCCAAGTCAAAGCATGAAGAGCATGCATCCTGCATGTTCTAGGTTAATTAACTAGTATCATGAAGTTTTAATCCGCACACATATACAGCTGGCCAATTGCAACAACCGTGAGACCAGCTCTCACAGGCTTCCTGGGCAGGGGCCAAGGATGGCCGTGTGAAATAATCCAAATAGGTTTTATGTGTATGACCCAATAGGCACCAACCACATTAGCAATGATCATAAATCACATTTATAATCATAAGCAATAAGTAGTGTCAAGCAACACATCATTGCAACCCAAGTGACAAGATTGTCAGTGATTTGACTATACCTTTATGATCATTATCTGTATATGCCATTGTCCCTTTGTCCAAGATACCAAGACTAAGCACGAGACATGGAATGTGTCACTCTTATATAGCCCAATCATTGGTTTCTTGATTACCGAGTAGACTAACTTAAACTGATGACATTGATATCGCATATCAACTCATCCAAGCATGGCCATGCATTTTCTTAGTCTCACTCTATCAAGGGGCACTGAAGATATCACTCCCGTTACATATGAAGGACAAATCCCACCTTAATCATACAAAATCCTCCACATGATATGTGACATACCCAATGACCTCCATCAAGTTCACTCAGTTATGAGCAACAAAAGGAAGTATCAAAGTATATGGCTCACATACAGGGAACCTTGATTACCTTAGGTTAGGGGACAACATATACCATGATCACTATGACAATCACTTATGACACTCATATAACGACCCATGTAGCATTCTCATGGTGGGTCGGTCCAGTATACAAGTTCTCTAACTTGTACCCATAGTATACAAGTTCTCCAACTTGTACCCATATATAGACTACATATCTCATATTAGTCTCCACATATGCTAGTCGTTATGTATTATTGTAACCCACTTCATAATAACACTAGACTAGGGAGATTTAAGAATACTATATCCACGGTTGTAATTATGTTTGATTTTGTTACACAGAAATAGAATAACAAACATAATTACTAGATTAATGCCTCAATAAAATATCATCCCTCAATGTTCAAAATACAATCATCTCATGATTGGCTTTTGGCCACAACACTAATAACCCCCTGCACCCCTTGCCATAGGAAATCAACTTGGTGTGGTCACAATAGCAGTTGAGCTGAGGGTCTTTACCTTGGCTAGGCAAGTAGCTAGGGAGCCAGCCGCCGTTTGATGTAATTTTACATTTTAGAATGGTAGTGTTAAAGTACTTTTTGATACTAGAGCTACTATTTCTGTTTTATCATCTACTTTGGTAGATAAGCTTAAACTGCAGTGAGAAATCTCAGATGAGTTGAGACTCATCAAAACTACTGGGAGGAGTTTCATTGTGACCAATGAGTTGGTTACTAGGTATCTTTTGCAGTTAGGCGACCATGATTTCTTTTGTGAGTTATGGGTTATAAACTTGAGGTCTTATGACCTAGTATTGTGAATGTATTAGCTAAGTAAGCACATTGTGCAAATTAACTGTGCTAGTCACTCAGTTGACATGACTAATGCACAAGGAGCTTCGGTGATTTGCACATGAGGGTAAACATCTAGTGCTAAGAGTTTGCACCTTAGACTTATAGATTCTATCCCCATAGTTGATGAGGAGGAGTATTATGCTTCGAATGGGGTAGCCATAGAAGAAGAACTTAGGGAAATTCCTATAGCAAATCAGTTTCTCAAGGTGTTCCCCGTGGAGTTGCCTGGGTTACCACCTAAGTAGGACATCAAGTTTTCAATTCACCTCTAGCCTAGCACAAAATTGATTTCAATACATGTATATCGAATGTCAGCTCTTGAAATGGATGAACTAAAGAAGCAGTTAGAAGAACTACTAAACAAAGGCTTTACAAGGCCAAGTGTATCACCAAGTGGAGCCTTGATGTTGTTTGTGAAGAAGAAGGATGGAACTTTGAGACTGTGCATTGACTACATAAAGTTGAATGCAGTAACAGTCAAGAATAAGTATTTGCTTCCTAGGATTGATGACATGTTTGATAGACTGAGGGGAGAAAAAGTGTTCTCTAGGATTGACCTTCAGTCTGGATACTTCCATATCATAGTTAAGGAGGAAGATATCCCGAAGACCGACTTTAGGAAAAGATACAGGCACTACAAGTATATAGTTATGTCGTTTGGTGTGACCAACACCCCGGTAGTATTCATGGAAACCATGAATAGGATCTTCAGACCATTCTTAGATTGGTTTGTTGAAGTCTTCATTGATGATATCTTGATATACTTGTAGTCTACCCAGGAGCAAGAAAAGCACCTTAGGACAGTTTTGCAAGTGCTAAAGGATAATCGGTACTATGCATAGTTGTCCAAGTGTGAGTTTTAGTCTGAGAGGATATAGTTTTTGGGACACATCATTAGTTCCTAGGGGTTGTACGTTGACCCTAAGAAGGTTTAGGTGGTAGTAGAATGGAAGAGGCGGACTACGGTTTCAGAGATATGGAGCTTTTTGGGCTTGGCAGGCTACTACAAGAGATTCATAGAGAAATTCTCGATGATAACAACACCATTGATAGCCTAGACTAGGAAAGCTTAGAAATTTGATTGGACACCAAAGTGTGAGGAAACATATTTGGAACTGAAGAAGAGGTTGACTAGTGCACTGATACTTATTTTGCCAAACCCAAATCATGCTTTCACGGTGTACACAGATGCTTTCGGTTTTGGTTTGGGGTGTGTATTGATGCTGGAAAATTAGGTGATCGCCTATGGCTGAAGGCAGTTTGGCCTAATGAGTTGAACTACCCAGTTCATGACCTTGAGCTAGTGGTGCTAGTCTTCACTCTTAAGCTTTGGAGGCATTACTTGATGGGGAGATCATTCCAAATTTTCATGGATCATAAGAGTTTGAAATACTTGTTCACTCAGAAAGAGTTGAACATGTGGCTACGTTGGTGGATTGAACACATAAAGGATTATGATTGGTCACTTGAGTATTGTGTTGGGAAAGGAAATGTAGTGGAAGATGCTCTTAGTTGGAAGTACACGGGAGTGATCCTATCTAAGGATCAGGCTACAAGTTCCTTGGGAAGGACTTTAGGGGATTGTTTCTCGCGCTTGCATAAGTTTTGGCAAGATTGAGAAAGGTCCCTACTATACGGTTTGGAGATTCAGTCAACCTGGTTGACTAAAGTGAAGGAAGCTCAGAGCAAGGATCCATTTTTGAAAAAGATTTATGGTGAAGAGAAGTTTGGTACTGTAAGAAAGGAGTTTAAGTGCAAAGATGGAATACTACACCATGGAGAGTAACTCTATGTGCCAAATGTACAGGGACTTAGGCAGTAAGTTCTATAGGAGGTACATAGTAGTATGTTGAGTGTGCATCATGGTGTTAGTAAGATGTACCACAATCTGAAGATGCATTTTTTGTGGCCAGGACTCAAGAGGGATGTAGCTAGCTTTGTGGCCAAGTGTTCGACATGTGAGATGGTTAAGGTAGAACATCAGAAGCTAGTAGGTACTCTCCAAAGTTTACCTCTACCGGAGATGCAGTGGGGTCAATCACAATGGACTTCCTAGTTTGGTTGCTAAATACCCGTAGCCAACATGACTCGGTATGGGTAGTGGTCGATATGTTGACTAAATCGGCGCACTTCATACCCCTAAAGATTACCTATACATTGGAGAGGTTGGCTCAGTTGTATATCAAGTTAGTTTTGAGGTTGCATGGTATACCAGATCATATCATATCTGATAGGGATCCTTGATTTGTATCAAGGTTTTGGAATGCTTTCCAAGAGGCATTAGGAAGCAAGGTTAGTCTCAGTACTGCTTTCCATACTCAGATCGATGGGAAATCTGAGAGAGTGATACAAACCTTGGAAGATATGTTACGTATGTGTGCCATAGACTTCAAAGGTGATTAGGACCAACACTTGCCACTAATTGAGTTCACTTACAATAATAGTTATCAAACTGTTATAGGTATGGCACCATACGAGGCACTGTATGATATCTGATGCATGATGCCCCATTGTTAGGCTGACCCTTCAAATAGGGTAGTCATCAGTCCTGAAATCATAGCCAACACCATGATGAAAATTAAATTAATCTAGAAATGGATTAAAGCAGCCAATGACCGGCAAACTAAGTATGCAAATTTGAGGAGACGAGACTTGAATTTTAAAGTTGGTGATAAAGTACTTCTCAAAGTATCTCCTATGAAGGCAGTAGGTTGGTTTGGGCAGAGGGGTAAGTTGGCCCCTAGGTATATTGGGCCCTACAAGATCTTGGAGAAAGTAGGGAAGGTGGCACTTGTGTCAAGTGCACAACATGTTTCATGTTAATCCTCTATGGAAATGCATAGTTGATTTGGAATAAGTAGTTAACGCAACGATGGTACCCATCCTGGAGGACTTGACCTATGAGGAAAGGCCCATTAAGATCCTTGATAGGCAAGTTAGGAAACTTTGAACCAAGTGGATTCCAATGGTTAAGATCCTTTGGCTGAACCATAGTGAGAAGGAAGGTACTTGGGAGATGGAGCAGGATATGCTGAAAAGGTATCCTAGTGAGTTCCCTCAGTTGCAACAAAATTTGGAGAACCAAATTTTAGAAGGAAGGGAGAATGTTATGGCCCTCCTAGCAGAAAACTCAGTAGAGGAAGGTAAATTAATTAAATTTATAGATTGGAACCTTATTTCAAGTTCACATAGCAAGAATAAGGAAGTTTACCAAAGTTCATTAAGGAGGTTTAGGCACTAAATGAGGTTTGAGGGTAAAATGGTAATTTTGCATCTCAAATAGTTGGGCAGGTCCCGAGTGTTAAAAATAAGGTTTTAAAACCTAAATTTAAACTTTAACCCAAACTTATTTGAAATAAACAAGAATTGACCAAGAATGACTAAGGTTACGAAAAAAAGGGGGATTAAGTGTTCCATATCTAATACTTTGGTGGCTTAGGTTTTAAACATGGGTTATAAGATGGTAAGGTTGGGGATGGCTGCCATAACCCGAGTTCATCCTTCACACCATCATTTCTTCATCCATTTGAGCACAAAATCAAGAGTTTTTAGTGAAAAGAAAAGCCACCATAAGTATATAGGCCATTGGAAGCCTATTTCAAGCATAAAATCATGGTTTTGGAGCTTGGAAGCTTGTTTCCCCCCAACCCCTATTTTTTGATACATGGTAATCAATGTGTTCTTGATTGATTTCATGTTTATTTGTTGATTGGGAGCTTGGGTTTTGGTTAGAAGTTAATAACTTGATGTTTTGTGCCCATATTTGCTTGGAACTTAGATTGGACTTTGTGGAACTTGATTGGTGCGAAAGAGTTGCATAATTCTTGCTTGTTACTTGAAGTTGAGGTAAGGGATTAAGTGTTTCAATTTTGATTGAATTTATTTGAGTGTTGATGCTTGATGGAATCAAGTAGTTTCATAAAGAGCATTGATTATGGGCAAGTGTGTTTATGGTGGACTAGGCTTGGAATTGCGAATTGTGTGATGTTTTGATGCATGATAGGAAGTATGTGATGCTGTATTTGTGGCCTATGTAAGTTTTTTTTATTGGTTTATGGTGAGTTTAGGCATCTATTGTATGCCTTAAACTTATAGGAAACATCTTAAAAGGCCGAAGATGGTGTTTTTGAGGTTCAAGACACTAGGTCTTAGCGCCATCTGGCACCTCAATGCCCAAGGTGCATTTTTCTTCCTGCAGAACATAGTGCTCCTGGTGCCTAGGCTGCAGTAGGTGCCTAGGCATCAAGTGCTCCTAGTGCCTAGGCATCAAGTGCTCCTAGTGCCTAGATCCTAGATATGCCCCTCCTTGCGCCTTGGCCCCAGAGGCCTTTTTTAGCAAATTTCAGCTTTCTTAAATGAGATTTGGGGGAGGGCATGTTATCACCTCACAAAAGTGGGAGAATTACAAGTGTAGCATAATGGTCAAAAAACCATTATATTGTGTATTTCTCTCCATAGTGAAGTATGAAGGGTAAAAGGTATAATGAACACCTCCTTAAAAGTGTTCTAAGTTGCTAACTTGGCCCCCAAGAAAAGCCTTACGAAATGCTTATTTTTTAAGTAACTTATGGACTTTTTGTAATGTTTTGAAAATTTGGGGACTTAATTGTAAAAATCTCAAGAAAGAGCCTTGGAGAGTTATGGGAAGGATATGAATGGTATAAAAGTTCTATTGGAGGACAAAATTGCTCATGGAAGACATGTTTGGACAAAGGAAACACTAAAGGCATTATGGACCTAAATGTCTTAGTATAAGCCTTAAGGTGTTCAAGCTTTTTACTTAAGTGAAAGGTGGAATTGTGGGGTTATCCCACCATGGGGGAGGTGGCTATGGCTTGATAAATAGTCAAAAACATGGGCAAAATGTGGACCAATAAGTTTAGGGCAAAGAAATCATGCTTATGGGCAAAGAAAATGACATAAAGCATGATTAAGGCTAATAAGGATCTTTAGTGTCCTAAAGCTAATTTAAGAAGCCAAACTCAATTTTTCTTCTCTCATATTTGACCCAACCAGCCACCACCCTCCTCCACACTTCTTCCATAGCTCCTTCATAGCCACCATACCTCCAAGATTGAAATTGAAGGCAAAAAGAAGCAATTGGAAGCAAACTAGAGCTATTACTTGAATACTTCAAGGATTAAGCTTTAAATTTGACTTACTCACTTGGTAAGGGTTCTCATGCTCTCATGGATTGTTTACTATATTTTTAAAATCCATGGAGTTAGGACTAATCTAGGAAGAGAGCCATGAACTTGATGAACCAAGCTTAGCGAGCGGAGTGCACTTATTGAAGGTTTTGTGACCTAGTGTGAAGTGAACAATGATGGAAGTGAAGTGAGGGTTTCTAGGGCCCAAATTTAATACTAACTACAATTAAAATCCTCCTAAGACCAAGCATTAGCTTGAGGAGGGCTGCCATAGTCATTTACTTGAGTTTATTGCATGTTTTATTGACTAACCTATAGTTTATGTTGCTACCGCATTTCATGTGTTTGTTGGTTGTGAATGGCTACTGCATTTGGTTGCTATGTTACCACCTCACAAAATGGGAGAATTACAAGTGTCATAATGGCTAAAAACCATTATATTGTGTAATTCTCACCATAGTGATTGTAGTGTGGAGGGGGGGGGGAGGTATGATCAATGCCTCCTTAAAAGTGTTCCAAGTTGGTAACTTGGTCCCCAAGAAAATCCTTAAGGATTGCTTGTTTGTCAAGCAACCTATGGACTTTTTTGTAAGATTTTGGAAATTTGGGTACTCAATTGCAAAACTCTCAAGAAAGAGATTTGGTGAGTTATGGGAATGATATAAATGGTATGAAAGTGCTATTGGAGGACCAAATTACTCAAGGAAGACAGGTTTGGACAAAGGAAACACTAAAGGCAATAAGGACCTAAATGTCCTAGTGTAAACCTTAAGGTGTTCAAGCTTTTGACTTAAGTCTAAGGGTGGAATTGTGGGGTTATACCACCATGGGGGAGGCAGCCAAGACTTGATAATTAGTCAAAAGTGTTGGGCACATGTGTACCAATGAGTTTAAGACAAAGAAACCATATTAGTGAGAAAGAAAATGACACAAAGCAAGGTTAAGCTTGTTAAGTGTGTTTTGGTGCCCTTAAGCTCATTTAAGGCCATTTAAGTGGCCAAATCACTTTATTCCTATCTCATTTCCGTCCTCCCCTAGACCAAGAATACAGCCATACTTCCTCCATAGCCACTACACCTTCAAACTTGCAATTGATTGAAATTGATGGCAAAAGGAAGCAATTGGAAGCAAACTAGAGCTATTTCTTGGATACTTCAAGGATCAAGCTTGATTTTTGGCCTACCCACTTTGTTGAGTGTTCTCTTGCTCTCATGGACTGTTTTCTGAAATTTTCAAACATCCATGGAGCTAGGGCTAGGCTTGGAAGAGAGCCATGATCTTGATGAACCAAGCTTAGTGAGGGGAGTGCACTTATTGAAGGTTTTGTGACCTAGTGTGAAGTGCACAATGATGGAAGTAAAGTGAGGGTTTCTAGAGCCCAAAGTTAGTACTAACTAGTGTTAAAATCCTCCTAAGACCAAGCATTAGCTTGAGGAGGGGGGCCATAGTGATTTGGTTATGTTTATTATGTGTTTTATGGACTAACCTATAGTATATTGTTACTGCTGCATTTCATGTGTTTGTTGGTTGTGTTTGGCTGCTGCATTTGGTTGCTATATCTTGTATATATGCATTGTGGTTTTTTTTTATTGTCTTTGGATGCAGGTTTTAATGATGGTTACATTGCCTATTGAATCCAAGTGCTACCCTTACTAAGTTTCTCAATGAAACTTACTCCCCTCAATTCTGTCATTTCAGGTCCAGCTGAAAGATCACATTCAAACTAACCTTTATGGTTTGATTTTTGATCTGAAATTTTAGGTACATGAACTTCCATATGTCTAGTTATGATCTCGAAATTGTGGTGATTTTAGGAGTACATTTGGTATTTTTAATGGTGGTACTTATTGTGTTGTGCAGCAGCTGTCAGCATCCTATTTTTCGAGTCCATTGTATCTCAGGACCTCCTGTAACCTAGGGTGCGTATTTAGCTGAGTTAATACCATGTTGTATTGCATGTATGCATGTACATGTAGTTTATGTAAAATGAGACAAGTATGAGAACATTTGAGTAATGTTTTGGCTGTGTAAGTGATGTGGTGCAAAGCTGCCTAAGTGTGAATGATGGGCTGCTTACTTGTAAATTCTGTTTTGACCACATAAAGTTGTTCAAAGAAATGGAATTTAATTCCTATGTGTAATGGACATATATGGGATAGCCTTGGAGGCCTTTCCCCTTGTGAATGAAGTGTTTGCATGGTTTGGAAAAATTGTATGGGCAAAATGGTCCAAAAGTTGCCAGAATTTCGACTATGGACCTAAAGTTGAATATCTCCTTGTGTAGAATGAATCTTGGTATGAAATTTTGACCACACCTAGAGGACATCTAGAGGGTTAACTGGGATTTTTAATTTCTGGATTTAGATCCCTTTAGCCAAAGACATGCCGTTGCAAAATTAGCTGAGTTACTGTTCATTTGGTCAGAATTTTGTAACCAACTTAAAAAATCTATAACTTGGTCCATAGGTGGGCTATTGATGCAAAAAAAAATTCATTGGTTTGCTATAAGTCTTTACTTCATAATGGAGCAATGAAAACATGGGAGCATGAGGCTATAATGATACATTTTATTAGTGGAAGTTACAGGTGCAGTAGCTGGCCACTAGAACTTAACAAGATTGCCTAATGTGTGGAAGCCAAAACTAAGACTTGTGCTAGTGTTTTCCTTCTTTGCTGCCATGGTGTGCATGAAATGTGAATATGTGTGTGATGGTTGGCCTAATATGCATGTATTTACATAGTGCCCAAGAGGACCACTCGGGTATGCACACTAAGGGTAGTGTTCTGATGGCCTACAGAACATCACCAATCTTGGGAGTCTAAATGCACAGTTTTGGCACCATAACTGGACTACCCCGGAGTAGGTAACATGATATATCTTCTATATATGCATTATGGTTTTGTGTTTTAGTGTCTTTGGATGCAGGTTTTAATGATGGTCGCATTTCCTTAAGAAACCAAGTGTTTCCCTTACTAAGTTTCATAGTGAAACTTACTCCCCTCAATTCTACCATTTTAGGTCCAGAAGAAAGATCACATTCAAAATGATCTTTTCGTTTGATTTTTTATTTGAAATTTCATTTATTTTAACTTCCATGTATCTAGTTGTGATCTGGAAAGTTTGGTGATTTTAGGAGCACATTTGGTATTTTTAGTGATAGTGCTTATTGTGTTATGTAGCAACTTTGCAGCAACCTGTTTCTGGAGTCCATTGTGTCTTAGGCACTCCTGTAACATAGGGTGCATATTTTGCTAGCTTAAGACCATTATGCAGTGCATGTTTGCATGTACATGTAGTGTGTGTAAAATGAGACAAGTATGTGAACATTTGGGTAATGTTTTGGCTATGTATGTGATGTGGTGCAAAGCAGCCTAAGTGTGAATGATAGGCTGTTTACATGTAAATTCTGGTTTGGCCAAATAAAGTTGCTAGATGCAAGAGCTTCTAAATCCTATATGTACTAGACATGTATGGGATATGTTAGTATTGTGCCCAAAAAGCCAATCATGAGATGATTGTATTTTTGCACATTGAGTCATGATATTTTATTGAGGCATTAATCCAGCAATTATGTTTGTTGTTTTGTTTCTGCGTAACGTAATAAGCATAATTGTAACCCTAGAATAATGATATTCTTAAACGTCCCTAGTCTAGTATTATTGTGGAGCGGGTTGCAATAATACATAATGACTAGCATATGTGGAGACTAATATGAGATATCTAGTCTACATATGGGTACAAGTTGGAGAACTTGTGTACTGGACCGACGCACCATGAGAACACTTCATGGATCGTTATATGAGTGTCATAAGTGATTCTCATAGTGATCATGGTATATGTAGTCCTTCGACCTAAGATCAACAAGGTTCCCTACATGTGAGTCACATACTTTGATACTTTCCTTTGTTGCTCGTAACTGAGTGAACTTGAAGGAGGTCATTGGGTATGTCACATATCATGCGGAGGGATTTGTATGATCAAGATGGGATTTGTCCCTCCTATGTAACGGGAGTGATATCTTCGGGCCCCTTGATAGAGTGAGACTTAGAAAATGCATGGCCATGCTTGGATGAGTTGATATACGATATCAATGTCATCAGTTTAAGTTGGTCTACTCGGTAATCAAGAAACCAAAGATTGGGCTATACGAGAGTGACACATTCCATGTCTCGTGCTTAGTCTTGATATCTTGGACAAAGGGACAATGGCATATATCGGTGATGATCATAAAGGTTTAGTCGATTCACCGACAATCTTGTCACTTGGGTAGCAATGATGTGTTGCTAGACACCGCTCATTGCTTATGATCATAAATGTGATTTATGATCATTGCCAACATGGCAAGAGCCTATTGGGTCGCACACATAGAGCTATTTGGATCATTAGAGTGCATGGGCTAATTATTTGGGTTATGGTTTCACTTTAATTTCATATTAATAATGGGCCCAAGAGTTGAGCCATTATTAAGCCCGAAATTAAATCCTAATTGGATTAGGGCTTTGAAACCCATTAGGCCTGGAAGTTGAGTCTCACTATAAATACAACTTTTAAGTGAGAAATTCGCAGGTCTCCTTGCCCTAGCCTCCAAAAAGGACAGCCACACTCTTCTCTTGCAATTCCTTGGAGGACGCAAGCTAGCACTGCGAGCGCAAGAGAAACGCATCTGCCGGGACGTGGTGGAAGCGTGGTGATCCCGAGAGGCTCGTGTGGATACCATAGAGAGCTTGAACACGTCAACTGTTCAGGTTTTGTGATTCGACTCTACAGTTGAGTGAGAGATCTCAACCGAAAATTAGGTATGAAAATTTTCGAACACCCGGTTTACCCCGTTTCACTTGGATCCTGGAGGGTTTCGGTTAAATTCCACTGCGTTGTTTGGCTCCCGAAACCCAACAGTGGTATCAGAGCTACTGGTGAAACCCTAAATCGGGATTGAGTGTTGAATCGCATGATGCTATGTGTTCGGTTGCTTTTCGGCCATGATTAATTAGATTGATTCATGATGCATGAAACCGGAATTCGTAATGAACATATGAGATATATGAAGAAACGACACAAATTGGTTAATGAGATTAATCTCAAATTGAATGGTATGAGATACCTATATGGATTAGGATTCTTGCAATAGTTGCAGAAACCCTAGCTTGGTTCGGATTCAGCCTGTTCAGGCACTGAAAGTAAGGTATTTTTGGTGGCTCGAATAGAGGAGTCTCGGGTGCCTACTTTCTCAAAATACAAGATTTCGGGCTAAGCAATTGTAAGAAAATTTTTTGCGCAGGGGGGCGCTGCCCCCCACGCCCCCCGCAAGGGCGGCTCCCCTTGACCTCGTCCGCTGACCGGTCAGCGGAACCACCGCCCGCTGACAGGCCAGCGGGACCGCCGTATGCGAAGCGCCACATAAATAAAAACTGGTTAATCAACACGCGAAAATTGGCATGCATCTTTGTTGAATGAGATTTGACATGATATGCTGATTGGTGTTTGAAGCATGGTGCATGGTTATAGCCCTTGATTGGTTGTACTTGTAAATACGGCCTGCGAGTCGTGCCTTTTCTTATCACTCTCATTGTACATTCTCTTCTCACCTTACTCCCCTCGAATGTAACTCGAGGTTTCTATTATTGATGTAATGGTGCATTATGGGATCATCCAAGGTAGTATGTCCAAGGATCATCCAAGGTGGTATGTCCAAGGAGGTGACAACAAAAGGGCAACCAAGAAAGGAAGAGAAGGAGCTTGTGAAGACTCTTTTCTTTTCTTAGGCTTTTATGATATTCTCATTGGCTTGAGAATATCGCATAGTTTGGGCTATAACCATGTCACGTTTATTTCTTGTAAGCATGAGATGCATGTTTTATATTTGTATGTGATGCATGTATAAAACAACCGGAGATAACAAATTGGTGAGATCAAAAGAAAAATCCCTCAAACAAATATTAAGTCATTAAATGTGATGCCTTCCAAATGTTGGCACTCGTCAAGACTTTGATCAACATTAGGTGGGTTTGCCAAAGCAAAGCACCTATGTTCATCTTGGTAAGGCGCGATGGGATAATAGTGATATCCAAACTGCTAACTTTGGGTTCGACTTAACTAAGTCACCCTAATAGGATTAGGGACTTAGAGGCATAGAGTTGGGCTTAAGTTCATGAGATGAGCTTGGACAAGTGTTGTTCACCCAACTATCCAAGAGTTGCATAAGATGCAATTGGCAAGGAGTTGCCTACCTAAATAGCTGTAACTTGAGAGAAAAGCCAAAGCTGACTCAGGTTGTGGTCAAATATGGATCTTGGCCCACTAGAATACCTTAGCGCCGAGGTGTTCCGAAATAATATCGAGGGTTATTATTTTGAGGAAAATAGTGGGAGTATCGTTTAATAAAAGTCCTTATTAAATGAATTAAAATACATGACTCTTACACTGCATATTTACTGTTGTAGATAACCATGGCACAAAACACATCGACACTTTCGTTGCGATCGATCCTTGAGAAGGAAAAACTGAATGGGACCAACTTTCTCAAATGGTACCGAAACTTGAGGATAGTCCTCAAACAAGAGAGAAAGGCTTATGTCCTAGAGCAGCCCATTCCGAATGAGCCTGCTGCCACTGCTCCAAGAGCTGAAAGGGATGCTCACAAGAGGCATTCTGATGATGCTTTGGATGTTGCATGCCTCATGCTTATTACCATGGAATCTGAGCTTCAGAAGCAACATGAGAACATGGGGGCGTTCGATATGATCGAACATCTCAAAATGCTTTTCCAAGAGCAAGCTAGGCATGAGAGGTTTGAGACCTCTAAGGCATTGTTTCAGTGCAAGATGTCTGAGGGAAGTCCCGTGGGTCCTCATGTGCTCAAGATGATTGGGTACATTGAGAATCTTGAGAATTTGGGATTTGCTCTTCAGAAAGAGTTGGCTATCGATGTAGTCTTGCAATCGTTGCCTGAAAGCTACAGTCAGTTCGTCATGAACTATAACATGAACGACCTTGACAAGTCCCTTCCTGAATTACTCAACATGTTGAGAACTGCTGAGCAAAACCTTAAGAAGGCTAAGCCCATTTTTATGGTTCAAAAGGGCAAGGGAAAGGGAAAAGCCAACAAGAAGAAGGATAAAAGTTAATGGAAAGTCCAATGCTAGTTCTTCTTCAGCTGCACTGAAACCAAAGGGTGGTGTGGCAAAGGAAGGGGAGTGCTTCCATTGTAAGCAACCTGGACACTGGAAGCGCAATTGCAAGCTCTATCTTGAAGAACTTGCTAAGGAAAAGGGAAGTAAGACTTCCACTTCAGGTATTTTTGTTATAGAGGCTAACTTTTCTACTTCCTCATCTTGGGTATTGGATACTGGATGTGGATCTCACATTTGTGCAAATGTGCAGGATCTAAGTAGAAGTAGAAGATTGGCCCGAGGTGAAGTGGACCTACGTGTTGGAAATGGAGCAAGGGTTGCTGCCTTAGCCGTAGGGACTTATGTTCTCACTTTACCTAGTGGATTAGTTTTAGAATTAGACAACTGCTACTTTGTGCCTACTATTAGTAGAAATTTGATTTCTGTTTCTTGTTTGGACAAGAAAGGTTTTTCATTTATAATAAAGGACAAATGTTGTTCTATTTATTTGAATGAAATCTTTTATGGTAGTGCTCAACTTAGCAATGGGTTGTATGTTCTAGACCTCGAAGATCCAATCTATAATGTGAATACCAAGAAGGTCAGATTAAATGATTCAAACCCGACCTATCTCTGGCACTGTCGCTTGGGCCATATAAATGAGACCCGCATATCCAAGCTCCATAAGGATGGACTCTTGGACTCATTTGATTTTGAATCATATGAGACATGTGAGTCATGTTTGTTGGGCAAGATGACCAAAGCCCCATTCACAGGGCAAAGTGAAAGGGCTAATGACTTACTAGGACTCATACATAGTGATGTATGTGGCCCTATGTCTACACAAGCTAGAGGAGGTTTCCAATACTTCATTACTTTCACTGATGACTTTAGCAGATATGGCTATGTGTATCTTATGAGACACAAGTCAGAATCCTTTGAAAAGTTCAAAGAATTCAAGAATGAAGTAGAGAATCAACTCGGGAAGAGTATCAAAGTGCTTCGATCAGATCGAGGTGGAGAGTACTTGGATCGAGAATTCCTTGACTATCTGAAGGAGTGTGGTATAGTATCACAACTCACTCCACCAGGTACACCTCAATGGAATGGTGTATCTGAAAGGAGAAATCGAACTCTGTTAGACATGGTTCGCTCTATGATGAGTCAAGCTGACCTTCCAAACTCCTTTTGGGGACATGCTCTAGAGACAGCCGCTTTTACACTAAACCGAGTTCCATCTAAATCGGTTCAAAAGACACCATATGAGATATGGAGTGGGAGGCGTCCCAATTTGTCTTTTATGAAGATTTGGGGCTGTGACGCTTATGTGAAACGTCAATCCTCTGACAAACTAGGGCCCAAATCTCAAAAATGCCTTTTTGTTGGGTATCCCAAAGAAACAAAGGGTTACTATTTCTACAATCCTTCTGAGCAAAAAGTGTTTGTTGCTCGAACTGGTGTCTTTTTAGGAGAAAGAGTTTATCTCTAAAGGAACTAGTGGGAGGAAAGTAGAACTTGAAGAAATTCAAGAACAACAAGGAGACATCGAACCTGAAATGGAACCTGAACAGACACCACAAGATGTTGTGGTTCAAGAGTCTGTTCCTGTAGCACAGAGCCCACGTAGGTCTGGTAGGATTCGGCGTGAGCCTGAGAGATATGGATTTCTTGTGACTCACACCAGGTGATGTGATGCTCATGGATCAGGATGAGCCCACAACCTACCAACAAGCTATGTCGGGGCCTGACTCTGAGAAGTGGCTAGTGGCCATGAAATCCGAGATGGAATCCATGTATGAAAACCAAGTATGGACTTTGGTTGACCCACCTGAAGGGGTAAAACCCATAGGGTGCAAATGGGTTTTCAAGAAGAAAACTGACATGGATGGTAATGTGATTACCTTTAAGGGACGATTGGTTGCAAAAGGTTTCAAGCAAATTCATGGTATTGACTATGATGAAACTTTTTCACCAGTTGCTATGCTTAAATCCATCCGAATTTTGTTTGCTATTGCTGCACACTATGATTATGAGATATGGCAAATGGATGTCAAAACTGCATTCCTAAATGGAAAGCTACTTGAGGATGTGTACATGACACAACCTGAGGGTTTTGTCACTCCTGAGAATGCCAATAAAGTGTGCAAGTTGCAAAGGTCCATTTATGGACTGAAGCAAGCTTCTCGAAGTTGGAATCTTCGTTTTGATGATGCAATCAAAGAGTTTGGTTTTATCAAAAATGAAGATGAACCTTGTGTCTACAAGAAGGTTAGTGGGAGCGCTATTGTCTTCTTGGTGTTGTATGTAGATGACATACTACTCATCGGGAATGACATTCCTGAGCTACAGTCTGTGAAGACTTGGCTAGGGAAATGTTTCTCTATGAAGGACTTGGGTGAAGCAGCCTATGTGTTAGGCATCAGGATCTATAGAGATAGATCTAGAAAGCTTCTTGGCCTAAGTCAAAGTACATATATTGACAAGGTGCTAAAGAGGTTTAGCATGCAAGATTCCAAGAAAGGATTCTTGCCCATGTCACATGGTATCACTCTTTCTAGATCTCAGTGTCCGAGTACACCCGAGGAGAGAGAGCGCATGAGTAAGATTCCATATGCCTCAGCAATTGGATCTATCATGTATGCCATGATATGTACTCGTCCCGATGTCTCATATGCTTTGAGCATGACGAGTAGGTACCAATCGAACCCCGGTGAGAGTCACTGGACAGCTGTTAAGAACATCCTTAAGTACTTACGAAGGACTAAGGATGCATTCTTGGTCTTTGGAGGTGAAGATGAGCTCGTTGTAAGGGGTTACACCGATGCAAGCTTCCAATCCGATAAGGATGATTTTAGATCGCAATCTGGTTATGTGTTTTGTATTGGTGGTGGTGCTGTCAGCTGGAAGAGTTCAAAGCAAGAGACAGTAGCTGACTCTACAACAGAATCTGAGTACATTGCCGCCTCTGATGCTGCGAAGGAGGCAGTTTGGATCAAGAAGTTCATCACTGAACTTGGAGTGGTTCCAAGCATTACCGACCCGATAGAGCTCTATTGTGACAACAATGGAGCAATCGCACAGGCTAAGGAACCTCGATCTCACCAGCGATCCAAACACATACTCCGACGCTATCATCTCATCAGGGAGATCATCGAGAGGGGTGATGTAAGGATATGCAGGACTTCGACAGACAGCAACATTGCTGATCCACTGACAAAGCCCCTTACGCAGCAGAAGCATGATAGCCATTCTAGGTCCATCGGTATTAGATACATGGATGATTGGCTTTTAGTGCAAGTGGGAGATTGTTAGTGTTGTGCCCAAAAAGCCAATCATGAGATGATTGTATTTTTGCACATTGAGTCATGATATTTTATTGAGGCATTAATCCAGCAATTATGTTTGTTGTTTTGTTTCTGCGTAACGTAATAAACATAATTGTAACCCTAGAATAATGATATTCTTAAACGTCCCTAGTCTAGTATTATTGTGGAGCGGGTTGCAATAATACATAATGACTAGCATATGTGGAGACTAATATGAGATATGTAGTCTACATATGGGTACAAGTTGGAGAACTTGTGTACTGGACCGACCCACCATGAGAACACTACATGGATCGTTATATGAGTGTCATAAGTGATTCTCATAGTGATCATGGTATATGTAGTCCTTCGACCTAAGATCATCAAGGTTCCCTACATGTGAGTCACATACTTTGATACTTTCCTTTGTTGCTCGTAACTGAGTGAACTTGAAGGAGGTCATTGGGTATGTCACATATCATGCGGAGGGATTTGTATGATCAAGATGGGATTTGTCCCTCCTATGTAACGGGAGTGATATCTTCGGGCCCCTTGATAGAGTGAGACTTAGAAAATGCATGGCCATGCTCGGATGAGTTGATATACGATATCAATGTCATCAGTTTAAGTTGGTCTACTCGGTAATCAAGAAACCAAAGATTGGGCTATACGAGAGTGACACATTCCATGTCTCGTGCTTAGTCTTGATATCTTGGACAAAGGGACAATGGCATATATCGGTGATGATCATAAAGGTTTAGTCGAATCATCGACAATCTTGTCACTTGGGTAGCAATGATGTGTTGCTAGACACCGCTCATTGCTTATGATCATAAATGTGATTTATGATCATTGCCAACGTGGCAAGAGCCTATTGGGTCGCACACATAGAGCTATTTGGATCATTAGAGTGCATGGGCTAATTATTTGGGTTATGGTTTCACTTTAATTTCATATTAATAATGGGCCCAAGAGTTGAGCCATTATTAAGCCCGAAATTAAATCCTAATTGGATTAGGGCTTTGAAACCCATTAGGCCTGGAAGTTGAGTCTCACTATAAATACAACTTTTAGTGAGAAATTCGCAGGTCTCCTTGCCCTAGCCTCCAAAAAGGACAGTCGCACTCTTCTCTTGCAATTCCTTGGAGGACGCAAGCTAGCACTGCGTGCGCAAGAGAAACGCATCTGCCGGGACGTGGTGGAAGCGTGGTGATCCCGAGAGGCTCGTGTGGATACCATAGAGAGCCTGAACACGTCAACTGTTCAGGTTTTGTGATTCGACTCTACAGTTGAGTGAGAGATCTCAACCGAAAATTAGGTATGAAATTTTCGAACACCCGGTTTACCCCGTTTCACTTGGATCCTGGAGGGTTTCGGTTAAATTCCGCTGCGCTGTTTGGCTCCCGAAACCCAACAGGATAGCCTTGGAGGGCTTACCCCTTGTGAATGAAGTGTTTGCACACTTAATGAAATTTTGTATGGGAAAAATGGTCATAAAGAAACCAGAATTTTGACTCTACACTCAAAGTTATATATCTCCATGTGCATAATGAATCTTAGTATGAAATTTTGGCCACACCTAGAGCACATCTAGAGGTTGAATAGGGATTGAAATTTATGTATTTGGGCTCTGTATCCAAAGATATGATGTTGAAAATTTGGCTAAGTTACTTTTTAGTTGGTCAGAATTTTGTAACCAACTTAAAAAATCCATAACTTGGTCCATAGGTGGGCTATTGACGTAAAACCAAATTCCTTGGTTTTCTTAAAGACTCAACTTGATAATGAAGGAAGGAAAATAAGGGGTACATGGGTATATTAATACATTTTTCTAGAAGATATTTTAGGTGCAATGGCTGGTCACTTACACTTAATAAGATTGCCTATTGTGTGGTAGCCAAGATTAAGACTTGTGATAGTGTTTTCCTTCCTTGCTACCATCGTGTGCATAAATTTTGAATACTTGTTTAATGGTTGGATAAATATGCATGTATTGACATAGTGCTTAAGAGGGCCACTTGGGTATGCACACTAAGGGTATTGTTTAGATGGCCTACAGAATATACCAATCTTGGGAGTTTAAATGCATAATTTTGGCACCATAACTGGACTACCCCAAAGTGGGTAACAGATGTTGGTATCAGAGCATGGTTTATGCATGTACATAGCATATATGACATGGCCACCCTCATCCCTACCCAGGAAGCCTGTGAGAATGAGTATCACAGTGGTTGCAATTGGCTAGTTATATATGAGTGCGGATTAAAACTCAGTGATACTAGTTGATTAAGCTAGAATATGCAGGATTCATGCTCTTTGTACTTTGACTTAAGCTAAAAGAAATCATAAGAACATTCACTTGGCCAAGTATTTTCATAGAAAACAAGCTCAAATAGTCAAAGCATGCAAATTGAACATTTGTATTGACATTACTACACATATTAACTGTGTGAGGGCATTCACAAAAAGTAGTTTATTGTCCCTCACCTAAGAGCAAACCCTAGACTCTAAAGCTCCAAACATAGATATAGGAGGCAACTAGACATAAACATATACAAGCCTCTACTAAGATCCTCCTAACTAACTCCCACCTTAGAGATGAGTCCGAGTGGCGAGTCACAAAAGCCTATCCACGTGCTGCTAGCCGCTACGGCCAAGAAAATACTATAGTTAGTATTGTTACTTCACTAACAAGTAACTAAGAAAACTAGAATCATAAAGATTCCCATAACAATATACTTGAAATAGAAGACTACCACAATTACCTTTAGCGGTTATCGGGCTCAACACGGTTAGAATCTACACAACATAACATAAGAGAGTGAGAGTTCGTAATTCTCAGTAAGGGATCTTCACTTGCAAGAAAAATGGTTGCAAGAAAAATGGTAAGGACAACACATATACCATCATATGTAATCTGCTGTGAGCTCATACAGTGTGAGGCTAACCGTATGCGCATGTGTTTCAATCCCTTGGTGTCATGCCCCGCACTGCCCCTGGCCCATCTAGGCCCGATTATCAAAGTTATGTAGTGGAAATTATTCACACAGAAGGGGCTTTATTAACTCTTATTAGCATTTATGGGCGCGACTCCAGGATCAATACTGGTACTAGCTTACTAATTATTTACTTTCAAGGTGATGTTGGGGGTGCTCTTAATAAATAAGCTAGCACCTATGTGGAATTTTAGTGTTCCATTCATGACCTTCATTATACTTAGCCAGGAATTTGCATGGCAACCAAAACACCGTATCCATATTTTTGAAACTTGTTTATGGACTCATGTTCACATACTCAATCATCCAAAAGCACATATATCCAATTATATGCACTTAATATCCTTAGATGCCATCTTAACATACAAGCAACCAATTCCATATAATTCCAGGTTCACTGAAAATTCTTCCTTAAGTGCACATACAATGCCCAACATAGCATGCTTCATTATTTAACACATCTTTATGAACATGCAATCAACATGTGAACTCATTCTCCTTTGAACATAAACCTCTTAAATTTCATACTTGCATATTAGTCTTGGCACATGCCAAGCACATGGTAAAAATCCCCAAGCATGCAAAAATATACCATAGCCTGTGAGTTCATATTTACAAGTGTTAAAATGGTGTTAAACGTGACTACTTAAACTTAGCCAGGATATCCAAAACATGATACATGGAAATCAACTTATAAGAACATGGAACAAATTCTGCCTTAATAGACCTTGTTCCCACAACTTCTAGATTCCATAAGCCTGCACAAGTAAGTCCATACTATTAGCTTGATTCACAAGCAATCTATACCACATAAGTCACTTAGAATCATATGAATATATTGAGCAACACTATACACATACCCAACCCTTTAACACAATGTAAGAGTACTTCAATACTCTTCGCTTGATCTTTCCAGCAATCCTTTTTCCTGGAAAGGTAAAAAAAAGTCGGGTGAGTTATAAA
The DNA here is from genome assembly GCA_005392925.1 of Aquilaria sinensis. Classification (NCBI taxonomy): domain Eukaryota; kingdom Viridiplantae; phylum Streptophyta; class Magnoliopsida; order Malvales; family Thymelaeaceae; genus Aquilaria; species Aquilaria sinensis. Next base: position 98,924 of record SMDT01003079.1, on the reverse strand, counting down.
ACTCATTAAGGATCCTGATAACATGGTGAGGTAAATCACTTGACTCTCAAAGTCTCATATGGCTTCAAAATCCTAAATTAAGCCAAGAACATAATGGAAACTCCCAAAGCCAAGAATGTAATGGCAACTCCCAAAGCCAAGAATGTCATGAAAACTCTCAAAGCCAAGAATGTAATGGCAATATTTCCATGTTCCTGCAAAGGAAAACAAAGAAAATACAAGGCATACAATAATAATAATAATAATAATTGGGGTCAGCATGCACAATCAATTCAAAGAAGCACACAACACAACACACACTTCATTGTAACATCGTGTACCAGGACACTATGGGCATCGCAAGCATTAGCATTATTCCATATCTCTAATCCCGGCATGCCATTTATTTTTAACCTACTAAGCTCATTAGCTTGGGACCGAGTTGGCCAAACTCGATGCCAATACCCAATGCTTGCATAACTACTCGTGAGTAAACCATAGTTACCGTAGCAACACTACCTTGCCCACTATGCACTTATGTGCTCAAATATTCACTAAGAGAGCATGATGAATCCTCACACAAAGTAACACAACCACTTATCCCAGCATGTACACTTATGGTCACTTGGTTCTTTGACCATCACATAGGGGCACTAATACTCACAAACAAGGTCATGGAAATCACCATGCAAAAAGTGAGTATAGGGATCCTTACCAATTTCTGAGTAACCTTTGCTCATTGTCTTTGCCTTTTCCTTGCTTTGTTCTTTGTTTGAACTTGTCTTTCCTTAATGGACCTATAAAGCCCAAAACACTAACAAGTTATTTACTTTCTTTTCATTAATTTAGAGAACCATAATGTTTACCAAGGACACTGGGTTTAACTTACTCAACCTCAACTTAAAGAGGTAAGGCCCAACTTAACCTTTCTTGGATATTACTTTTTGTCCAAGTCTCAAGTCAATGTAGGAGTTTTAGAAGCACTATGCATGAGCATTTTAGCCCATGAAACTTCTCTGTAATGAACATGGCCAAATATTAACCTTTACTTTTCTCTCAAGCTCCACTTGATTTTCAAGCTTTCATGTACTTAAAAGCTCATATTTACCAAGAATACTTGGTTTCCATTTAAAGATTCCAAGAACAACTCTTTGCCAAATTTGTTCTTTATTTCTTCTTCCTCATTTTAGCTCCATATTTTTCTAGGAATACATGAACACCAAGAACACTTGGTTTGCACACACACAACCACAAAATGGCACTTTGGCCGAAACTTACTTTTCATTCTCTTTTTCTTATTTTAGTTCCACATGCATCTAAGAACCCATAACCACCAAGAATACTTGGTTTACATACAAAGTCACAACAAACTCAACATGGCCGAATGTTCATTGCTTGGTTTAGCTTACAAAATTGCTCCTTTTTACATCCAACCTTTGGCCATTGCCTTACACAATCATAAGAACTTCTATACTACCAAGAAAACTTGGTCTAAACTCATGCATGCCAAGAACCCAACTTGGCTGAAACTTCATCCTTGTTCTTCTTCCATCTTTTGATTGTTTCCTTGCTTGTGATGACCATGTGAGCTCCAAGGTACCATGAAAACTTGGATAAGAGCCTCACCATGCCATGGACATTCATGGCCGAATCCACTCCATGCATGGAACCTTCTTGCTTTGCATGGCTTCCAATGGTTCAAATTTGCCAAGAACACTTGGCCTTCTTGACAAAAACCCATGGATGAAGATAGAACTTTCTTTTCTAGCAAAAATCCAAAGATGGCCGAATCATTAGTAAGTAATTTCTTAGCTCAAAAATAATAAAATACCAAGAAAACTTGGTTTTCCACTTACTTTCCTCACAAGGAGGTAATGGCTGAAACTTTAGCTTTGTTATTCCTTGAAGTTCTTCTTGGTTTCTTGCTTCCAATGGCTTGGAAATTCCATGCATGCAATGAGCTCCTTGAGTAGAGCTCAAGAACACCAAGAACACATGATGGCCAAAACTTTCTTATGAGTTTTTCTTTGATAACTCACTTGATTCTTGCTTTGGATGTGTTTAGGAGCTTGGAAATGCTTAGAAAACTGGATTGGATGTGCAAGGATATGGGTTTTATGTCTAGGCCGAGAGTTAGATGAAGAAGAAGAAGGTTGGAGCTTGGAGAAAAAGCCATGGCCGAAACTTAGAGGAGAAGAGAGAGTTTGCCTTGTGATGGGTGAGTTGAAGTGTGAAATGCACAAATGGGGTGCATCGCCAGCTACTAATTCAAATTGGGTGGGGGGACAAGTCCAAGTGGATCCATTAAACAATGGAAAGTGGAGACAAGAGTGGGAGACAAAGCATGGGTTATATAATTAAATATGGTAAAGGTGGGGGACATGTCTTAATGGACCATTAAACTAATCTTAGTGGAGGATGTAGTGGCTTAATATTTAAATGGTATTTTGGGGTGGCCGGCCATGAAAAAATCTGCAACACAAATTGGCCAAATCCCCCACTTAGTCCTCCAACTTGCTCAATTTGTACAATTGAGCCCTTCCACAAAATTTTCCTCTTTGCAGTTGAGTCCCTTAACTTCAAATTTCACCATTTTCATCACCAATTCTCTTGGCCTAAGCCAAGTTCAATTCCAAGAGTGTCCAACACTCATTTATGCCCATTCCTTAATTAATTCAATGTCTCCTCAATTTAATAGCTTATTTTCCAATTTAGGGAAATTTTTCTGTCCTTAATCCACTTAACCCGGGACTTAATCAATTAGCAATTTTTGGGTATTACACTTGGGACTTGTCCTCTATCTAGTCCTTAAACTACAAGGCAAAGCCTTATCTACTAGCAAGCATTGCTTACTAGCCTAACTAGTGAAGTTCATCACTAGTTGAACCTTTCTTATGCTGTACAAGGGCACTATGGTAGGACTGATATTTCCTAGGTCCTAAAAAACCCACTAGGTGTACCAAGGTTTCCTCATCGAGTCCTTGAACCCAAACATACAACTAAGGTCTCAATGGTACTAAACCTTCCACCTCCTGCAATGGTGTATTAGTTATGGCCTATGAACTAGTTTTCTCATAAGATATAACTACCATTTACAAAAGTATGAGAAAACCCTAGTTCATCAGAGAGTTTTTGGATGTTCCGGAACACCATTGTACCATTTCAACCCTTTGGCACCCCTAGGATTGTTACCCACTATGGGGTAGTCCAGTTATGGTGCCAAAACTGTGCATTTAAACTCCCAGGATTGGTGTGTCCTGTAGGTCATCAGAACAACATGACTATTGTGCATACTCAAGCTTGAGCACTATGCAAATACATTCATATTGGTCTAACCATAACACACATATTTACATTTATGCACACTATGGCAGCTAAGAAGGAAAACACTAGCACAAGCCATAGTTTTGGCTTCCACACGTTAGGCAATCTTGTTAAGTTCTAGTGACCAGCCACTACACCTGTAACTTCCACTAATAAACTGTATCATTCTAGCCACATACCTCCCTGTTTTCCTTGCTCCATTATCATGTAGAGACTTATAGCAACCCAAGGAATTTTTTTTTACATCAACAACCCACCTATGGACCAAGTTATGGATTTTTGAAGTTGGTTACAAAATTCTAACCAAATGAACAGTAACTCAGCCAACTTTGCAACATTATATCTTTGGCTACAGAGCTCTAAACCCAGAAATTCCAAATACCAGTTAACCCTATATATGTCCTCTAGGTTTGGTCAAAATTTTGATTCCATGATTCAATTTACACAGGGAGATATTAAACTTTAGGTCTAGAATCAAAATTCTGCTAACTTTTGGACCATTTTGCCCATACAATTTTTTTCAAACCATGCAAACACATCATTCACAAGGGGAAAGCCCTCCAAGGCTATCCCATATATGTCCATTCACATAGGAATTACATTGCCTTTCTTTTAACAACTTTATGTGGGAAAAACAGAATTTACAAATAAGCAGTCCATCATTCACACTTAGGCAGCTTTGCACCACATCACTTACATAGCCAAAACATAACTCAAATGTTGACATACTTGTATCATTTTACATACACTACATGTATGTGCATACATGCACTACAATATGGTCTTAACTCAGCTAAATACGCACCCTAGGTTACAAGAGGTCTTGAGACACAATGGACTCCAAAAATAGGATGCTCGACAGCTGCTGCATAACACAATAAGTACCACCGTTAGAAATACCAAATGTGCTCCTAAAATCACCAAAATTTTCAGATAAAAACTAGACATATGGAGTTCATATACCTGAAATTTCAGATTGAAACTCAAACGACAAAGGTAGTTTGAAGATGATCTTTCAGCTGGACCTGAAATGACAGAATTGAGGGGAGTAAGTTTCATTGAGAAACTTAGTATGGGTAACACTTGGATTCAGTAGGCAATGTGACCATCATTAAAACCTGAATCAAAAGACAGTAAAACACAAAAAAACACAATGCATATATACAAGATATAGCAACCAAATGCAGCAGCCATTCACAACCAACAAACATATGAAATGCAGCAGCAACAATAACTATAGGTTAGTCCATAAAACACATAATAAACATAACCAAATCACTATGGAAGCCATCCTTAACCTAATGCTTGGTCTTAGAAGGAATTTAACAGTAGTTAGTACTAACTTTGGGCTCTAGAACCCCTCATTTCACTTCCATCTTTGTGCACTTCACACTAGGTCACAAAACCTTCAATAAGTGCACTCCCCTCAGTAAGCTTGGTTTATCAAACTCATGGCTTTCTTCCAAGCTTAGCCCTAGCTCCATGGATGTTTGAAAATTGTAGAAAATAGTCCATGAGAGCAAGAGAACCCTTACCAAAGTGGGTAGGCCGAAAATCAATCATGATCCTTGAAGTATGCAAGAAATAGCTCTAGTTTGCTTCCAATTGCTTCCTTTTGCCTTCAATTTCAATCAATTGCAAGTTTGAAGGTGTGGTAGCTATGGAGGAAGTATGGCTATGTTCTTGGGCTGGGGGAGGATGAAAATGAAAGAGGGATAAGTGATTTGGCCACTTACATGGCCTTAAATGAGCTTAAGGGCACAAAACACACTTAACAAGCTTAACCTTGCTTTATGTCATTTTCCTTCTCACTAATTATGATTTATTTGTCTTAAACTCATTGGTGCACATGTGCCCAACATTTTTGACTAATTATCAAGTCTTGGCTGCCACCCCCATGGTGGGATAACCCCACAATTCCACCCATAGCTTAAGTCAAAAGCTTGAACACCTTAACGTTTACACTAGGACATTTAGGTCCTTATTGCCTTTAGTGTTTCCTTTGTCCAAACTTGTCTTCCATGAGAAATTTGGTCCACCAATAGCACTTTCATACCATTTATATCCTTCCCATAACTCTCCAAGTCTCTTTCTTGATAGTTTTGCAATTTGTACTCAAATTTCCAAAACCTTATAAAAAAGTCCATAAGTTGCTTGACAAACAAGCAATCCTTTAGGCTTTTCTTGGGGGCCAAGTTACCAACTTGGAACAGTTTTAAGGAGGTGTTGATCATGCCTTTTAGCTCCTACACTTCAATCACTATGGTGAGAATTACACAATATAATGGTTTTTAGCCGTTATGACACACTTGTAATTCTCCTGTTTTTTGAGGTGGTAATAATCCTCCCCCCCTAAAAAATTTTGGTCCTCCAAAATAGCCCTTAGCTTCGGGTATTCTTCAGGATACCTTTCCATAAGGTCTTTTTTAGTTTTCCAGGTTGTTTCTTTTTCAGAGTGGTGTGACCACTGAACTTTAACCATGAGAATATGTTTGTTTCTTAACCTTCTAGTATCCTTGGCTAAAATAGCTATAGTTTTCTCTTTATATGTCAAATTAGGTTTCAACTGTATGTCTTCCACTACAATAGCATGCTTTGTGTCCAAGAGACACTTCTTAAGCATACTAATGTGAAAAACATTATTAACACTTAACATGCTTGGTAGTAGAGCTAACCTGTATGCTACCTTGCCAACTCTGTCCAATATCTTATAAGGACCGATGTATCTTGGAGCTAACTTGGTTCTTCTGCAAAATCTGACAATGCCTTTGGTTGGTGCAACTTTCAGCCAAACATTGTCACCAACCTCAACTTGAGCTCTTAGAAACTCTTTTCACACTTCTCAGTCCACTCAAATCTTTGACCCTTCTTGGTCAAATGAGTAGGAAATGAGGCAATCATGGAGAAGACTGATACAAATCTCATGTAGTATCTACCAAATCCTAGAAAACTTCTGATTTCCTTCACAGTTTTTGGTCTTTCCCACTCTTGCATTGCCTTGACCTTTTCAGGGTCTACCTTAAGGCCTTGTGCATCTATGATGAGTCCTAGAAAAAACACTTCCCTTATCCAGAATTCACACTTGGATAACTTAGCATAAAGTTGATGCTGCAACAGAGTCTTTAAGACAATCTTCAGATGATGTTCATGTTCATTTTCATCCTTGGAATACATTAGGATCTCATCAGTGAACACAACCATAAATTTGTCCAGATGTGGTTTGAACACCCTGTTCATCATGTCCATAAAAGTAGCTAGGGCATTTGTCAAACCAAATGGCATGACTATGTACCCATAATGCCCATATCTGGTCCTGAATGTAGTCTTAAGAATGTCCTCTTTCTTTACTCTCCACTAGAAGTATCCAAATTTCAAATCTATCTTGGAGAAGATCTTAGCTCCCTTAAGTTGATAAAAAAGATCCTCAATCCTAGGGAGTGAATACTTGTTCTTGATAGTCACTACATTAAGCTTCCTGTAGTCAATGCTTAGTTTCAAAGATCCATCCTTCCTTTTCACAGAGAGAACAGGAGCTCCCCATGGTGAAACACTTGGCCTTATGAACCCTTTTTCAAGAAGCTCATCAAGTTGTTTCTTGAGCTCATTCATCTTTGTGATTGGCATTTTGTAAGGAGGTATGGATATTGGACTAGTTTCTGGTTGTAACTTGATCTCAAATTCAATTTCCCTTAGTGGAGGAATACATGCCAGGTCTTTAGGAAAGACTTGCAGAAAGTCTCTCACTACAGGTATTATGTCCACTTCCTCATTACTGTGCAATTCATTCAATGCATAACAGTAATCATGCTCAAAAATCACAGGTATCTCATCTAGCACCTCTAGCTCCATGCCATGCATTTCATACACTAATTCCTTAGAATTCACTAATGCATGCACTTCACCATCAGGCAATGTGATTTCCATCTTAGCGAAATCAATTCTTATGTAATTCATAGCAAGCCAATTCATACCCAGCACTAAATCATACTTAGGAATGTCCAACACTAGCAGATTAGCCATAACCTTAGTCTTTCCTACTACCAGCTCACAATCCTTAGCTAGGCCATTAGTGAAAAGACATTGACTACCTGCTGTTTTCACTAAGGATATCCTAGGCATGATTTCAGTAGCCAATTTCATGGCTTCAACAAACTTCCTAGCCACTATAGACACAGATGCACCAGTATCAAACATAACACTAACAGGCATACCATTAAGGTAAATGTTAGCTCTTAGTGCTCTTCCTTGCTCAGATGGCTCTAGTCTCTCCACTTGGAAGACTCTGCCAGCTCTCTGCACTGGAGGCCGAGGCACTAGAGGAACTGGCCTCCGTTGTTCTTCCCTTGGTGCTCTGCCTCTAGGTCCTGCCCCAATAGGCCTTACTGGACCTTGGTCTTCTGGCCTCCTATGAGCCAGTGGCCAGTCTTTGATCCAATCATCCATGGATCAACATCTTAAACATGCTTGGGTATCAAAGTAGCAAGGTTTCTTTCCATGAAACCTCATACACTCAGGGCACTTTAGGCTAGGGAACTTACCCTTAACCTTGGCCTCACCACCAAAATGGAAACTCTTGGTAATTCCCTTGCCATGTGGTAGCTTCTTCTGCTTGCCTCCTACCTGACTACTTTCCCCTGGTCCACTGGGAAAGTACTTAGCCTTATACTCCTCTTGCTCTACGAATAGAACTTTCTGCACTGCTTCATAGTATGTAACTGCTCCAAAAGGTCTAACAGCCTTTCCATTGTCTGACCTTAAGCCTCTGACAAATCTTTTGGCCTTCAACTTATCCAGTCCATGATACTGAGGAGCATACCTCACCAGCTGATTGAATTTGTGCTCATACTCTAGGACACTGAGGTTGTCCTGCCTTAGAGCATCAAATTAATCTTGCTTCATATCCTTGACAGCATCACTAATGCACTGCTCCTGAAACAACTGTGTGGACTCTGGCCAAGTCATTTCTATGTCTTCTCTTGGCCTTTTGCCCTTCTGGACAGCATTCCTATCTCTGGTGTTTCTCCAGCACATCTCTACACTGCCTACCAGATTGTAGGTAGCCAGTGACACTTTCTTGGTGGAGCTGAGTGGCACCCTCTCAAACATCTTTTCAATGAAGATTAACCACTCCTCAGCTCTCTCTGGCCCAGCTCTTCCATCAAACTATAGAGGTCTTAGGCCTTAGAAACTCTCCAATAGTCTGACTTCATCTAGGCCTTCCAAATCTTCTAATCCGTGTCTCCTGGATCTGTGAGAGCCCTATGTATGGTGATGGTCTCTATGATCTCTCTGCCTTCTCCTGGATCTTCTGTCATGGACTTCCTCAATCTCATTCTGAGTGGAGGAATGGTCATGGACTGAGGGATTGGTCCTAGACACTTGACCAATCTCAGACCTTAGCCTTCTTCCTCTTGGATTTCTCCTCTCTTCATCTTCTTCCCCAACAGTTTCATCATTTGTGTCTTTCAAGCTTTTAGAAGGAATGGATTCAGATGTGTTCCTAGTATCCTCTTCTGGTTGCTGTTTGTGCATCCTAAACTGGTTCTACTGGAGCTACTTGGACTACTTGCTGTTGTGCTTGAATTAGCCTTTCTAAGTCCTCATTGATTAGAGCTAAGTTCCTCTGAAGCTCTAACCACACCCGAGGCACTTAAGGGTTTTGATGCGAACCCCGATGGTATAAAGACCATGAAACGTGCCCAAGATGTTTTTCAAGCTCCACAAGACATCAAAGAGATTGGGTTTGAAGACCCCCACCCCTAATCAACCTGTGACTAGAAATGAGAAGTATAAGAACACCAAGAACACAAGCACACTTGTGCACCAAGGTAGTCCACAAAAAACCAAAGAGAAAATCTCTCCAAAGTAGCAATATTATTTCATGTCAAGGCTATTTTTTTACATCCAGAATATGTGCCTATTTATAGGCCTAAACTAGGGGAAAAGACTTAGGAAAATTCGCAGCCCAAGTCACCTAGGAAACCTAGTTACAAAGGACTCAAGAAAACCTAGTCAAACTAGGATTCCTGCACCCTTTTAACACATGTTTAAGGTGTGCAGCGAATTCCATTTATCCTAAGTGACCTAAATCACTTCCATGGGCTAAATAACATCCTAAATAATGTAAATAAACAGGAAAATAAAATAAAATACATTACAACACAAGATTGGTCATAAAAACCCCAAAATGGTCTTCTTGGGTGGTTCGGCTTGTGTCTTCAACTTCAAGCTAAAATTAGAACTTGATGCAGCCATGATTTATCAAAATTCAAAGCATAAAAGTTGTATATCTCTTTCTTAGCTTTGAAATGACACCTGAACCACACAAAACGGACAGCTAAAGCCAAAGAGATGCCCAAAATACTGCAACTACTTCTGAACCAGCGATAACTTGAAAATCGTGATTTTGAAGCTAAATTGGACCATCTTAACGTGAAAAATGGGTTTCATGGTCTTCATATGATTTGTAGCTCCAGATGTTAGCTTTCCAATGAATCAAGAATCAATAAATTGTGATCTATTTTCCTCAAGATATGATTTTTCTACCAGAACATCGCCAATCTATCAACATCCGAGCTTGAAGTGCACTAGTGAGCTCCTTAGCCTTCTTCCTTGTCAATGATCCAATAGTTATCTTAATGGATCCTTGCCATCCTTGGTTGTGCCTTCTTTGATCGTATCAGGTTTGGTGCCCCCTGTTCGCCCTGATTCCCTCTATTTTGTCCATTTCTTTGTTGCCCAGAGTCAGTAGGAGGCCTTAGGGGTGTTTCCCCGCTCGTTGTGGCAACCATGTTTACTTCCTGCCTTGATGATTCATCATATAGCACATATAAAGATCATAGGTATTTCAATGGTACTTAACACTAGCAGCTGACCAAACTGAGTTCATATATGTAGATGCATGCAATTCAACTATATGCTATGTACATGTACAGACCATTCTCTGACCACGCTCTGATACCAACTTCTGTTACCCACTCCGGGGTAGTCCAGTTATGGTGCCAAAACTGTGCATTTAAACTCCCAAGATTGGTGTGTCCTGTAGGTCATCAGAACAACACACCTAGTGTGCATACTCAAGTGACCGTCTTGATCACTATGCAAATACATGCATATTGGTCTAACCATAACACACTTATTTACATTTATGCACACTATGGCAGCTAAGAAGGAAAACACTAGCACAAGTCATAGTTTTGGCTTCCACACATTCGGCAATCTTGTTAAGTTCTAGTGACCAGCCACTGCACCTGTAACTTCCACTAATAAACTGTATCATTCTAGCCACATACCCCCTATTTTATTTGCTCCATTATCAAGTAGAGACTTAGAGCAAGCCAAGGAATTTTGTTTTACATCAATAACCCACCTATGGACCAAGTTAGGGATTTTTTAAGTTGGTTACAAAATTCTGACCAAATGAACAGTAACTCATCCAAGTTTTAAACATCGTATCTTTGGCTACAGGGTTCTAAATCCAGAAATTCCAAATACCAGTTAACCCTCTAGAGGTTCTCTATGTGTGGTCAAATTTTATTCCAAGATTCGATCTACACAGGGAGATATTAAGCTTTAGGTCCAGAGTCAAAATTCTAGCAACTTTTGGACCATTTTGCCCATACAATTTTTTTCAAACCATGCAAACACATCATTCACAAGGGGAAAGCCCTCCAAGGCTATCCCATCTATGTCCATTCACATATGAATTACATTCCCTCTCTTTTAACAACTTTATGTGGGCAAAACAGAATTTACAAGTAAGCAGTCCATCATTCACACTTAGGCAGCTTTGCACCACATCACTTACATAGCCAAAACATTACTCAAATGTTCACATACTTGTCTCATTTTACATACACTACATGTACATGCATACATGCAATACAATATGGTCTCAACTCAGCTAAATACGCACCCTATGTTACAGGAAATCCTGAGACACAATGGACTCCAAAAACAGGATGCTCGACAGCTGCTGCACAACACAATAAGTAGCACGATTAAAAATACCAAATGTGCTCCTAAAATCACAAAAATTTCCAGATAAAAACTAGACATATGTAAGTTCCTGTACCTGAAATTTCAGATTAAAAATCAAACCACAAAGGTTAGTTTGAAGGTGATCTTTCAGCTGGACCTGAAATGACAGAATTGAGGGGAGTAAGTGTCATTGAGAAACTTAGTAAGGGTAACACTTGGGTTCAGTAGGCAATGTGACCATCATTAAAACCTGAATCCAAAGAAACTAAAACACAGAAAAACACAATGCATATATACAAGATAGAGAAACCAAATGCAGTAGCCATTCACAACCAACAAACACATGAAATGCAGCAGCAACAATAACTATAGGTTAGTCCATAAAACACATAATAAACATAACCAAATCTCTATGGCAGCCCTCCTCAAGCTAATTCTTGGTCTTAGGAGGATTTTAACAGTAGTTAGTACTAACTTTGGGCTATAGAAACCCTCATTTCACTGCCATCTTTGTGCACTTCACACGGGTCACAAAACCTTCAATAAGTGCACTCCCCTCACTAAGCTTGGTTCATCGAGCTCAAGGATCTCTTCCAAGCTTAGCCCTAGCTCCATGGATGTTTGAAAATTTCAGAAAACAGTCCATGAGAGCAATAGACTCCTTACCAAAGTGGGTGGGCCGAAAATCAAGCTTGATCCTTGAAGTATCCAAGAAATAGCTCTAGTTTGCTTCCAATTGCTTCCTTTTGCCTTCAATTTCAATCAATTGCATGTTTGAAGGTGTGGTAGCGATGGAGGAAGTATGGCTATGTTTGGGCTGGGGGAGGATGAAAATGAGAGAGGGATAAGTGATTTGGCCACTTAAATAGCCTTAAATGAGCTTAAGGGCACAAAACAAACTTAACAATCTTAACCTTGCTTTATGTCATTTTCTTTTCACTAATTATGGTTTCTTTGCCTTAAACTCATTGGTGCACATGTGCTCAACATTTTTTACTAATTATCATGTCTTGGCTGCCTCCGCCATGGTGGGATAACCCCACAATTCTACCCTTAGACTTAAGTCAAAAGCTTGAACACTTTAAGGTTTACACTAGGACATTTAGGTCCTTATTGCCTTTAGTGTTTCCTTTGTCCAAACATGTCTTCCATGAGTAATTTGGTCCTTCAATAGCACTTTCATACCATTTATATCCTTCTCATAACTCTCCAAGTATCTTTCTTGAGAGTTTTGCAATTTGTACTCGAATTTCCAAAACCTTACAAAAAAGTCCATAAGTTGCTTGACAAACAAGCAATCCTTTAGGCTTTTCTTGGGGGCCAAGTTACCAACTTGGAACAGTTTTAAGGAGGTGTTGATCATGCCTTTTACCCCCCACACTTCAATCACTATGGTGAGAATTACACAATATAATGGTTTTGAGCCATTATGACACACTTGTAATTCTCCCATTTTTTGAGGTGGTAACATGGACAACCTATGAGTTTAAGGCATACAATGGATGCTTAAACTCATCATAAACTTGTAAAACAACTTGCATAGGCTATAAATACACCATCACAACACAACTATGATGCATTAAAACATCATCCCAACCTCAAATTCAAGCCTAGTCCACCATAATTCAACTTGCCCACTAACTAATGCTATTGACAAAACTACTTGAATTCATCAAGCAACAACACTCCAATAGCATTAATCAAGCTTAAAACCATAAATCCCTTAGCTCAATTTCATCTACCAAGCAAGCATTATGCAACTCTTCACCAAGAACAAAGTTCCACAAGTTTCTACCTAAGTTCCAAGCAAACCCAAGCAAATGGCACCAAATTAACACCAACCAAGCAAGACCCAGGCCTTAAAAACATCTAATGAACAAGAAACAAGCAAGAAATCAAGGTTACCTCGAGCCAAAATTAGGAACCCAGTTGGAAAACGTGGCAAACACTTCCAAAACCAAGAAACAAGCTTAAAACAAGTTGCCAAAAGCTTATATACACCATGGGCCTTCAAATTCCTTTAAGAACACTTGATTCTAAGCAAGAATTCAAGTAGAAATGGTAGGGGCAAGGTGCAACTCGGGAATGGGAGGAAGAAGATCAACAATGGCTACCACATGAGCTTTACCAAGCTTTTAAAGGTTTTAAATCACCAAGCCACCAAACTTTATTGAAACTTACAAAAGCCCCCTTCCCTAAATAGTAACCCAAGTCAAACTTTAGTCAAATCTTTAATACTTAAGCAAATCTTTGGGTTTTAAACAAGGTTTATGCTTCAAAACATATTTTTGACTCTCAGGTTTTGTTCCCCGTCTTCTTTTGGTGCTATAAACTACTCGGAACTTAGTTAACTTTGTCCAAGTTACTAATCCTTGCCTAGTTAACTTGAGATAATGTATTAAACAAGGAATTAAATTAATTTATCTCCCTTAGTTGAGTTTCCCGCTAGGACGGCCGTAACAATATAGTTGCATTGCATGCTAGCTACATACACGAACTCAGTGTGGCCAGCTGCTAGTACTAAGTACCATTGAAATACCTATGGTCTTTATATGCACTCTATGATGAATCATCAATCCAGGAAGTGAACATGGTTGCCACAAGGAAAGGGGAAGCACCCCGAAGGCCTTCTACTGAATCTAGGCAACAAAGAAATGGACAAAATAAAGGAAATTAGGGCCAATGGAGGTCATTCGACCTAGAAGTGCCGTAGGTTTGGTTAGAGCTTTAGAGGAACTTAGCTCTAATCAATGAAAACTTAATAAGGCTGACTTAAGAACAACATCAAGGGGTCCCAGTAACAAAGGCAGAAGCAGTTCAGGATCTACAGTAGCAACTAGAAGAGGAAGCTAGGAACATATCTGAACATGTTCCTTCTAGAAAAACAGGCAACAGAAATGATGAAGTTGATGAGGTGGAAGATGAGGATAGGAGAAATTTGAGAGGCAGAAGAGTAAGATCTAAGATTGGTCAGGTGTCTAGGACCAATCTCTCAATCTATGACCATTCCTCCACTAGGAATGAAATTGAGGAAGATCATGAGAGAAGGGGCAGGAGAAGGCATAGAGAGCATCACCATCCTGAGGAGTCTCATAGATCTAGGAGACAGAGATCAGAGGATTTAGAAGGCCTAAATGAGGTCAGACTACTGGAGAGGTTCCATGGACTAAGGCCTCTACAATTTGATGGAATAGTAGGACCAAAAAGAGTGAGGAGTGGTTAATCTTCATAGAAAAGATGTTTGAGAGGATGCCACTCAGCTTCACCAATAAGGTGTCACTAGCTATTTACAACTTGGTAAGTAGTACAGAGATGTGGTCGAGAAACACCAGAGATAAGTATGCTATCCAGAAGGCCAGGAAGAGCTATTAAGATAAGCTAGCCAGAGTTCACTCAGCTGTTTCAGGAGCAGTACATCAGTGATGCCATTAAGGATATGAAGCAAGCTGAATTTGATGCTCTAAGGCAAGACAACCTCAGCGTCTTAGAGTATGAGCACAAATTCAATCAATTGGTGAAGTATGCTCCTCAGTATCATGGACTAGAGGAGTTAAAGGAAAAAAGATTTGTTAGAGGCCTAAGGTCAAACATCAGAAAGACTGTAAGACATTTTGGAGTAGTCACCTATTATGAACTAGTGCAGAAAGCTCTATTAGTAGAGCAAGAGAAGTATGAGACTACGTACTTTCCCAGTGGACCATGGGAAAGTAGCCAAGCAAGAGTCATGTAGAAAAAGGCACTACATGGCAAGGGAATTGCCAAGAGTTCCTATCTTGGTGGTGAGGGCAAGGTTAATGGGAAGTCCCTTGACCTAAGGTGCCCTAAATGCTGAAGTTTCATTGAAAAAAACCTTGTTATTTTGATACTCAAGCTTACCTATGGTGTGGTGCAATGGATCATTGATCAAAGATTGCCCACATGTGCAAGGAAGAACGTCAGAAGGCCAAGGTTTGGCAACATCCACTAGAGGAAAACCCTGAGAGGCAGCACCTAGAGAGGGACATTAGAGACCAGTTCATCCAGTTCAAAGGCCTCAAATGCAAAGAGCAGGCAGAGTGTTGCATGTGGAAAGGCTAGAGAGATGACAACATGGAAGAGCACTAAGAGGTAACATTTAGCTTAATGGTATGCCTGTTAGTGTTCTATTTGATACTGGTCCATCTGTGTCTATAGTGGCTAGAAAATTTGTTGATGCCATGAAATTGCCTACTGAAATCATGCCTATGATATCCTTTTTGAAAACAGCAGGTAGTCAATCTCTTTCACTAATGACCTACCTAAGGATTGTGAGCTAGTTGTAGGAAAAACTAAGGTTATGACTAATATGCTAGTGTTGGACATTCCTAAGTATGATGTAGTGCTGGGTATGAATTGGCTTGCTATACATAACATAAGAATTGATTGTGCTAAGAGAGAAATCACATTGCCCGGTGGTGAAGTGCATGCATTAGTGAATTCTAAGGAATTAGTGTACGAACTGCAGGGCATGGGCCTAGAGGTACTAGATGAGATACCTGTGATTTTTTAGCATGATTATTGTTATGTATTTAATGAATTATACTGTGAAGAGAAAGTGGACAGAATACCTATTGATGGCCAGGGGCCTCATCGTTCAGAGTCATGATGACTGGAGGAGAGACTTCTGGGAGGAAGAATGCCTGGTGGATTGGATCGCCCAAAGGGGAGTGCCTGCCTGAAAGCTCAGAAAAAAAGGGTTAGGAGGCCCCCGGAGTGTTTTTCCGGGGGGGGGAGCCTCCGACGCCCAAGTCAGTGGTGGCTGAGAGAAAGGCAGAGAAAAAAGCACAAAGGGATGAGGAGTCTCGCCTGGTAATTTTCTCAGAGTGTGGGAGCCGTATTTTTGCCAACCAGCCCCCTGCCAAGTATTAATTCCTGGTATTTATAGGAGCGCCTAGCCCGTTCAGATCGCGACACGTGTTCGGTCGGATGTTCCTGAATTTCTGGGCGTAGGAGACAGATAGCTGGTAGCAGGTTGCCTTGAGCCATGTGCTGAGACGGGCCATGATGTGATTTTGATGGCGTCAGTGTGGCAGTGCGCCTTTTGAGGTGGATTGTGGCGTCTATGAATGGATGTGTCAGAGGCTTCCTTAAATGCTTCCATAAATGCTCCTGCCGTACTCCCGAGGTCCCTGGGTGAGGTCGTCCTTTGGTACGGACAGAGCCTCTTCGGGAAACAAGCCCTCAGTTCGGGGGTTCCCAGTTTCAGGGAGTTCCGCCTTCGGGGATATCATGTTCGGCTCGCTATGTCAGGTGCCGTTTTTCCGAAGGCGATCTGTTCACAACCTTGGGGGGGCAAGTAGTGTCCTCAGGTTTTCCTGGCGTGCCGGGCTCGGAGCTCTTCGGCTATCTCCCGAGGTGCATGATCACACCTTTTCTCGGGTAGCGCCAGCTTCTTCTGGCCATTCTTGTGGCAGGGAGTTCGGCCAGATAGAGGCGATAGCGTTTGGCTATCACATGCCCCCCTTTGGAAAGCCGAAGTGAAGACTTCGGTTTTGCATCTCTTTCCGAGGTTGTTTATGGGAGTCTCTTTGGAAGCTTAACCTGTTCCGAGGATGCGCCTTTTGCCCGAAGATCATGGGCTCTTCGGCCTTGGCCTGTTCTTTGGTGTCTTCGAGGCGGAGCCTGTGCCGAAGATACACCTCTTGCCCGAAGGTCATGGGCTGTTCGGCCATAGCCTGTCTCTTGGCGTCCTCGAGTTGGCCTGCTCTTTGTTTCTGCAGGTCTGTTTGGCCAAGCGTGTCAGTCTGAGCGGCGCGTCCCAGTTTTCCAGGGATGTCAGAAGACGTGTCCCAGTTTTCAAGGGACGTTTGGAGGACGTGTCCCCCATTTTTGCGCAGTGGTTGACACGTGGCGCTTTGCCATTGGAGGAGAGTCGCGTCGGTTACAGAGGGCGCGCCTTTTCAGGTGCAGAGAGCAGTTACGGCGACGGTTCGCCTCCAAAGGGTACTTATGACGATGTTTCGGTTACCCACCTCTGGCTTATAAATAGCCCATTCCATCATAAGTTCCTTTTGCTTTTTCTTCTGCTCTTTTCTCTGCTTTGCCCCTGTTCTTGCACTTTCTTGCTTTCTGTGGCGGAGCTACCTTAATCAGAGCTTTTTTCCAGCCAACTTTCACGACGGCGTCCTCAGATTTTGGCAAATCTTTCGGTGGGTTTTTGTTTTCCAGAGCGTTTTGATCCCTCTGTTCTTTTGAGTTTTTCTCTGGAAACTGTTTTCTTCCGTTTTCAAACTCGTTTTCATGTCGAAAATGCCCATTCCTGAGAGCTGGCAGCCTCTTTTAGCCCATCCTTGTTGCACCACCCCTGCAAAGTTAGAGAGGTGGAAGAAAAAATTCTTTCTTCCCTCTTACGCCATTACTAGGCTGCCTCGTTCTAGCCATTATGCTTTTTCAAACCATAGTAAGGAGGTTACCGTTTTCCGAGCCCAGCTGAAGGCCGGTCTTCGGTATCCTCCCCCGAAGATGGTGTGCGAGTTCTGCAAATTTCATGGCATTGCTGTGAACCAGCTTCCCCCGAACTCGTTCTGCTATTTTAACGCCTACCTCTGCATGTGTGGCGTCTTCGGGATAGAACCCCATTTCATAATCTTTATGCAGTACTACAAGCTCTCTGTGGTCCCGAAGGGTGGCTTCTATTTCATGCTACCTCGGGGATCCGGGAGCAAGAAATTCATGTTCACCTTCGCCACTAAGGATAGCTGGCGGGGGTGGCAACAACAGAAGTTCTTCTTCCTGAAGATGGACGAGGCCTGGTCGTACGTTCCGACCAAATGGGCTCAGGGAACACTGGATGTGGACGTTGTTGATCCGAGGATGCTGCTGACCCCAGAGTTGGCTCCCGTGTTCGCGGATTTCGACGCCCGCATTCGGGCTGTCTCTGACTGGGATCCCGAGGTCGCTCCGCGCGCCCTTTACCCTTTTCCAATCAACTGGAAGTTGATGACCGAAGAGGTCCTTCGGGAACTAAAGGTGGTAAAGGAGCACGAGACTGACCTCAAGATGCCAGCTCCTGCCATCGCCGGGAAGGATTCCTGGTTGGTCAAGCTTCTTAAGGAGGAAATTTCTTTCGAAACGCTTGTCGAAAGTGAGTCATCTTCTACTCCTTTGCTGTTTTTTCCTCGGACTTACGCTGATGTTTCTCTCCTTTTTCAGAGATGGGCGACGGGACTGCCGCCTATTACAAGTCCCTTTTCACCGGCCAAGTGGAGAAGGGCGATCAGACGAAGAAGGTGGCTTCCCGAAGGCGGAAGTCTACTGGCGCGGGGCCTTCGAGGAAACGGGCAAAGAGAACTGCCCAGGTTCCTCTAGAAGAAATTCCCGAGGAGACTGCCGAGGAGCCTGGGACAGCCGAGATTCCGGCGTCTGAGGCTGCTGCTTCCGAGGTCCCTTCAACCGACGTCCCTCCTCAAAGTCCTACTGCGTCGCAGGCCCTCCTTGATGTAGTGGTAGAAGTACCTTCTGCCGAGGAGCGGCGCAGGCGGAAGGGCAAGGGCATTTCGACCGAGGAGGCCGAGGACTCCGAGGACGTCGTTGTCGAGGTTCCACCAGGTTTGTTTCCAGACAAAGTGTACTTCCTTTGTTTTTTCTGGATTGCCTTCTTTGTCTTTAATCTCCTTCTCATTCTTGCCACGCAGGGGAGTTGACTACCCCTGACTGGGCGGCCGAACATGCTCGGAAGCGAGCTCTTCGGGACGCCAAAATCCCGCAAGGGAAGATACCAAAGGAGCCTTTCTGGACGTTCACGGAGGACATGAATTTGTACTCCGAGGACTGTCCTCAAATGGCAAAGGAAATTTCGAAGGGGGTGCTTACTGAGGCCTCCTTCAAGGCTATAGCGGCGGCCCATCCGGGGGATAACACTCTCGCCGCAAAGATCACCGAGCATGCTGCTCAGGTATATCCTTCACAGCTCTTTTCCCTTCAATTTTGTTTTTCCTAAGTGTTAGGCTCTTACTGACCTTGCGTTTTATCTTTTTGTAGCTGCTGGGGTACGCCGGCTTTCTTCGAGTTCGGGTGGCCAGGGAGGTTGCCTTCCGAACTTCGGCCACTCAGACCATGAATGAGGCGAGGATCGCACTCGCGGAGTCGGCCGCCAAAAACCAGCAGCTGAAAGAGGCTGCTGAGAAAGAAGTGACTGCCCTTCGGGAGGAGTTCCGGAAGGAAAAAGAAGAACTTCAAAAGGTCTCCTCCCAGAAGATCGCTGACCTCGGTGATCAAATAAAGGGGATGCTCGCCGCCAACGAAGATCTTCTCAAGCACAAGGCTGGTTCTGACAGCCTTATAGTGTCGTTGACGAGTGAGAATAACACTCTCCGGGCTGAGGTCGAGTCTTTGAAGAAGGGGTCCAAGGGGACGTTGGAGATAAAGGCGCTGAAGGAGGAGATTGCTGAACTGAAGGACGACCTTGACGACCTCGAGCTTGATAAGAACGAGTCTGATCAAATGGCCAAAGTTGCCTTTCAGGACGGCTTCTGCCTTGCTCGTCACCAGGTCCTCCAGAGGTTCCCAGATCTGGACCTCTCTTTTCTAGAGGCTCTAAACATTCCTGGGGGACCTCGGTGGGAATGGTCCAAGGTCGAACATTTGAACCTTCCTCCTTCAATTTCAGCGCCGAAGGTGGTGGAAAAGGGCGGGCCAGCGAGTGGCTCTCGGGACGCCGCGAACCCTTAGGCTATTTTTTAGGGCCCCTTTTCCTTCCCTTCTATTTTGTATTCCTTCTTCGGGCACTTCTTTACTGTAAAGCAGCTTTGCTCTTAATGAAGATTTTTTGGCTAAGTCTTTTCTTGCAAGTTTCTTCATTTCCATTGTCCCGAACACGTTCGCTCAAGAGACTTCGGAAAACCTGCGATCAAAGAAACTTTTTTACCTTCCTTTGTCCCGAGTGCGTTTGCTCGAGAGACTTTCTGGAAAGTCTGAAAAAATTTGACTAAGTCTTTTTGCAGGCTTTTGCATTTCCATTTTGTCCCGAACACGTTCGCTCGAGGGACTTCGGAAATTCCTTAGTCAAAAAATTTTCCTTCTTTTCCTTTTGTCCCGAGCATGTTTGCTCAAGAGACTTAGGAAATCTTTCGAGAGTTGTTTTCCATTTTTCCCGAGCGTGATGGCTCAAGGGACTTCGGAAAACTGTCTCTGCGCTTATTTCGGCGAGTACTTCTGTGACGTTCTTGTTTCCCATCTTTCCCGAGCATGATGGCTCAAGGGACTTCGGAAAACCGCCTCTGTGAGATTTCTCCATCTTTTCCCGAGCGTGATGGCTCAAGGGACTCTGGGAGGTCAATCTGCGCTTTATTACGGCGAGCATCTTCGCGGAATTCTACTTTGCACAATTTTGGATACTTAAGAACTTTCCTTAAGAGCATTCTGTACTTACAATTCCTCCGCTTCATCTTAGGCGTAGAATTTTTTCAAGGCGTCTGAGTGCCAAGTATTTTTCAATTCTACGCCTTCGGCGTCGCCAAGTTTGTACACGCCTTTTCGTACTTCGGCGAGAACCAGATAAGGTCATTCCCAGTTTGCATGAAGTACTCCATGGGACGGCCTTCGGGGTGCAAAGTCAGCCTTTCGGAGAACGAGGTCTCCCTTCTTGATTTCTTTTGGCCTGGCCCATAAGTTTACGGCCGCGGCCACTCTTTGCTGAAAAGCTTTTCTTCTCAGCTCGGCTATTTCTCTGTGTTCGCCGACGAGGTCGAGCTTGGTTCTGAGGCCGAGGTCGTTTCCACCTTCATCAAATATTTGCACCCGTACTGATGGTCTGACTATCTCGACTGGGATAATGGCCTCTGTCCCGAAGACTAGTGAAAAGGGAGTTTCCCCTGTGGCCCTTCGGGGCGTCGTTCGGTAGCTCCACAATACGGTTTGGAGTTCTCCTGGCCATTTCCCTTTTGCTTCTCCCAGTCTCTTTTTCAGGCCATCTTTTATGGTCTTGTTCGATACTTCCACCTGCCTCGTTACTTTGGGGGTGAGCTACTGGGGCGAAGTGCATCTTTATTCCGAGGTCGCTGATAAATTCTTGGAATCCTTTGTCTATGAATTGGGATCCATTATCAGCTACTAGTACCCTCGGTATGCCAAATCTGCATACAATGTTCTTCCATACGAACTTCTGCACTTCTTTTGCCGAGATAGTTGCCAGCGGTTCTGCCTCGACCCATTTAGAGAAATAGTCCACTGCTACAACGCAGAATTTCACGCCTCCGGGTGCTGTGGGGAGTGGCCCAATAAGGTCTATACCCCAGACTGCGAAGGGCCAAGGATAGTCTGCCGAAGTTACCATTTCCGAGGGTGTCCTCTGGATTTTTGCATGTCTCTGGCAACTACCGCACTTTCGGACGAACTGCCTTGCGTCCTTTCTCAGGGTAGGCCAGAAGTATCCTTGGCGGAGTATCACTGCTGCAAGGGCATCAGTTCCAATGTGTGAACCACACATGCCTTCGTGAACTTCTTCAAGGACCATTTCAGTATCCTCTTCATTCACACATCTTTGCAGCGGGTTCGCATATCCCTGCCGGTATAACTCTTCGCCAATCAGGAAGAATCTTCCGGAGCGTCTTCGCAGTCTTGCAGCATCGCCGGGGTCTTCGGGGAGCAAATTCTCTGCGAGGTATCTTTTTATTGGGTCTTTCCACCCTGTTCCCGAGGTCGCTATGCTCAGCACTGAGATGCTCGGATGGTCTAGCACCTCGGTGTATGTTTTCGACTTCGCCAAGCAATCTGCCTCAGTGTTATTCCGCCGAGGTACATTTTCGATCCGTACGGCGTCAAACTCTTGGATGAGCTTTGCTACCAGCTCGTGGTATTTTGCCAAGATTGGGTCCTTCGCCCCATAATCTCCTGCCGTCTGCCGAACTACCAGCTGGGAATCGCTGTGAGCTTTTAAGTTTCTCACGCCAATCCTTCTGGCCAAGCGTAATCCCGCTATGAGGGCTTCATACTCAGCCACATTGTTGGTGACGCTGAAGCTGAAGTGAAGCTGAACTTGATAGCCTTCGTTACCTCCAGGCCTTCGGGGCCCCTGATAATTACTCCAGCTCCCTGGTGTTCGGACCCCGAGGCTCCGTCTACGTGCAAGGTCCATTCTGGCTCACCCTCTTTTGGATCTGAATGGCTCTCCTCAGTGGTGGGTATTTCGGCGATAAAATCTGCCAGTGCTTGAGCTTTTATGGCCTTCCGAGGCTCATACGTGATTTCGTGTTCGCCCAGCTCTATGCACCACTTGGAGAGCCTTCCCGAATGATCAACTCTCTTCATGACATCCCGTAGCGGCAGACTACTTCGGACGATGATGGGGTGAGCCTGAAAGTATGGTCGCAGCCTTCTCCCTGCAAGCACCAAGGCATATATAGCTTTTTGAAGCAAAGGGTACCTGATTTCGGCGCCATGCAGGGACTTGCTGACATAGTAGACCGGCCATTGCTTTGGCCCTTCTTCTTTCACAAGGACCGAGCTCACAGCTTTTTCTGTGACGGCGAGGTAGAGTACGAGGGGCTCTTCCTCCCGAGGTTGTCGCAGAGTCGGCAGGCTGGCCAAGTAGACTTTGAGTTCTTCCCAGGCTTTTTGGCAATCTTCATCCCAAGGATGATCATTTCTTCCGAGGTTGCCTTCCATTTTTGCTGCCTTTGTGAGGACTTTGAAGAAAGGTCGACACCTATCTCCGTACCTGGAAATAAACCTGCTCAGAGAGGTTATTCTTCCGGTGAGTCTCTGCACGTCTTTGACTGTGGCAGGAGTTCGGAACTCAAGCAGAGCCTTAATCTTCTCGGGGTTAGCATCGATGCCTCTTTCGGATACCATGTACCCAAGGAATTTTCCCGAGGTCACCCCGAAGATGCACTTCTCAGGATTAAGGCGGATCCCGAAGGCTCTGAGCTTTTGGAAGGTTTCCTCTAAATCTGCAACGTGGTAGCCAGGCAGCTTGCTCTTGACTATCATATCATCAACATACACCTCCATGTTTCTCCCCATTTGGTCTTTGAAGACCTTGTTCATCAGCCTCTGGTAGGTGGCTCCTGCATTTTTGAGCCCGAAGGGCATCCTGATATAGCAATATGTTCCTCCCTCGGTGATGAAGGCAGTCTTCTCTTCATCTTCGGGGTCCATCCTTATTTGATGGTAGCCACTGAAGGCGTCTAGGAAACTAAGGAGCCCATATTCAGCAGTTGAATCTACCAGTTGATCTATTGGCGGCAGAGGGTATGAGTCTTTCGGGCAAGCATCGTTCAAGTTTCTGAAGTCGATGCACATCCGGAGTTTGCTGCTACCTTCTTTTGTGGCAATGACCACGTTGCTTAACCATTCGGGGTACTTGACCTCCCTGATAACTTCAGCATCTAGGAGACGCTGGACTTCGGTTTTGACAAAGTTGCTTTTGTGGGCTGAGATGCTCCGTTTCTTTTGCCGGACAGGTTTTGCTTCCGGGCTTACTTTGAGGCTATGCTGTATTATGCCAGGGTTTACTCCTGGCATATCTTTCGGCGAGTAGGCAAACAGATCTTTACTTTTCAGCAGAAAGGATACAAGATTTTCCTTGTCACCTTCGGCCAAGCTCTTCCCTATTCGGGTAGATTGACCTGGGACAAGCTCTATTGCTTCCGTTTCTGCTTTGGCGAGATCTTCTTCTTTGCCTTTTTCTGGCGCCTTTGCCTCCATTGTTTGCGCGAGGTTGCTTGCCGGAGCTTTTCGTGCTTTCACAAACACCTTTCTTACCTCGGCTTGGTCTATGAAGACCTCTGCATCTCCATCCTTGGTGGCGAATGTGACAGTCAAGTACTTCACATCAGGGCGAATGTGCAGGTTTCCCTGTGTCTGCCTTCCAAGGATGGCGTTGTACGAGGACGGGACGTCCATGACGATGAACCTCGCCATTGTGGAGGCGTACAACTCAGCTGCTCCGTCTACCGAAGTCCCTTTCATCATCAGCGGGAGATCGATCCATCCGAGGACGGGGAGTTCGGATGGTCCAACCCCAAAAGTGGGCGAGGTGACAGGCTTCAGTTCGCTGCTGGAGATGCCCAAGCTCGGCAGCAGGTGCGAGAATAGGACGTCAGCATTTGAGCCATCATCAAGCAACACTCTTTTGACGTCCCAGTTCCCTATTCTCGCCATAATCAGCAGCGGATCGTCGTGGGGGAAGACGACGGTGGAGCCATCTTTGCGAGCCAGCTTCTTTGATGGACTTTGATACTCCATGACTGCAATTTCTCTGGCTTTCCGCTTTCTTTCCGAGGATGGGAGCCCCGTGGTGATGGTTTGGATAACCCCTGAAGGAGGTGGAGGGCGCCTTTTTGGACTTCTATTTCTCCGCCTGTCGGAGTCGTAATCCTCGTCTTCGGCCCTTTCTTCCTCCTCTTTTCTTCTCTTTGGGGAAGGCATCCGCAGGTACTTCCGAAGTTGGCCTTGTTTTATCAGCGACTCTATGTACTTCTTCAGCTGGAAGCAGTCTTCGGTGTCATGACCGTGGTCGCGATGAAACTGGCAGAACTTCTTGGCATTCTTTTTGTTATCGGCGGTCATGGCCCTTGGCCGCCGAATCTGCGTCCCTTGCCTTTCCAGCGCCATGAGGATGCTGGTCCGTGTGGTGCTCAGGGGCGTGAAACTTTGAGGTTTCCTTCCCCGCATCCTCCGAGGTCGTCCTGCTTGTTCCGTCGGATGCCGAGCTTGTTGATTGGACCCTTCGGCGCGGTGGTGATCGGACTTCGGCCCTGCCATTCTTAGCTCCTCGGCTGTCATGTGCTGTTCGGCCCTTCGGTAAAATTCTCCGAGGGTGTCCGGGGGGTCCTTTGAGAACTCGTAGAACAGCTGTGAGTCCCGCCGAAGGCCCCGTGTCATGGCAAGAATGCGGATTTCGGGCCGAAAGTCTGGGACGCTCAGGGCTTCCCTGTTGAACCTTTCGACATAGTCTCGGATGGTTTCTCCGTTCCTCTGCTCTATGTCGAACATCTGGACAGGCATCTTCGCAGTCGGCCTGCTCCCAATGAATTGCTGCGTGAAGGCCGTGGACAACTCCTGGAACTCAGTGATGGTCCCTGGAGGCAATGAATTGTACCACGCAGTTGCTGGCCCTGTGAGGGTGACTTCAAAGCATTTGCACATGGTAGCGTCATCAGCACCGTGCATTATCATGCTGCGTCTGTACTTCGTCAAGTGGGCCTGTGGATCTGTAAGGCCATCATAAATTTCCAGACGAGGTACTCTGAAGTTACCTGGCATAGCTGCCTCAACGACGGCCTGAATGAATGGGGAGTCATCTTCGCAGCATGTTCCAGAGAGTCTGGCCCAAACGGGTTTTCTGGCCACTTGTTTCTCCACTCTGTCCAGCCGTGCTAGTATCCTCTCCATAAGCACTGTGGCGCTAGGGCCTTCTTCAGGGAATGGAGATCGTCGGCGCCTCTTCGGGGAGCGAGTTCGGCGCTGAGGGGACAAGGACCTCGCCTCAGGCGACGAACTGCTTCGCTGTGAGACTCTCGGTCGCTTGGACCCGGTTTGTCCCACAGGCCATTTCCCGAGGGCTATATCTTCTGTGGATGATTCTTCGCGAGGGTCTCCACTCCCCGAACTGCGATGTGTAGACTTGGGGCTTCTCTCCCGAGGGCGTGTCGGTGAGGGGGGTCTCTGGGCCCGTGCTTGCTGTGGCCACCTTCGGTCGATCTGCTGGGTCATTTCTTCAGCAACGACCGAACGCTGAAAGTCCCTCAAGAAGCTCATGGTGACTACCAGAGGGCGGTCTTCCTCAGGCGCAGAAGTCCCTGGGAGTGTTTGCTCAGCAGCCGGTTGTATCTCAGGCGCGGACGGGGACCTTGGGAGTCCCTTGTCCTTAGAACGCCGAGTCTCAACGACGGCGATCTCAGAGCGGGTTCCCACAGACGGCGCCAAATGATGGCCAGGGGCCTCATCGTTCATAGTCATGATGACTGGAGGAGAGACTTCTGGGAGGAAGAACGCCTGGTGGATTGGATCGCCCAAAGGAGAGTGCCTGAAAGCTCAGAAACAAAGGGTTAGGAGGCCCCCGGAGTGTTTTTCCGGGGGGGGAGCCTCCGACGCCCAAGTCAGTGGTGGCTGAGAGAAAGGCAGAGAAAATAGCACAAAGGGCTGAGGAGTCTCGCCTGGTAATTTTCTCAGAGTGCACAAAGGGAGCAGTATTTTTGCCAACCAGCCTCCTGCCAAGTATTAATTCCTGGTATTTATAGGAGTGCCTAGCCCGTTCAGATCGCGACACGTGTTCGGTCGGATGTTCCTGAATTTCTGGGCGTAGGAGACAGATAGCTGGTAGCAGGTTGCCTTGAGCCATGTGCTGAGACGGGCCATGATGTGATTTTGATGGCGTCAGCGTGGCAGTGCGCCTTTTGAGGCGGATTGTGGCGTCTGTGAATGGATGTGTCAGAGGCTTCCTTAAATGCTTCCATAAATGCTCCTGCCGTACTCCCGAGGTCCCTGGGTGAGGTCGTCCTTTGGTACGGACAGAGCCTCTTCGGGAAACAAGCCCTCAGTTCGGGGGTTCCCAGTTTCAGGGAGTTCCGCCTTCGGGGATATCATGTTCGGCTCGCTATGTCTGGTGCTGCTTTCCGAAGGCGATCTGTTCACAACCTTGGGGGGCCGAGTAGTGTCCTCGGGTTTTCCTGGCATGCCAGGCTCGGAGCTCTTCGGCTATATCCCGAGGTGCATGATCACACCTTTTCTCGGGTAGCGCCAGTTCTTCTGGCCATTACTGTGGCAGGGAGTTCGGCCAGATCGAGGCGATAGCGTTTGGCTATCACCTATAGTGAGAGACTTTCCGCGAGTCTTTCCTAAAGACTTGCCAGGTATTCCTCTGCCAGGGGAGATTGAGTTTGAGATCAAGCTGCAACCAGAAGCCAGTCTAATATCCATTCCTCCTTACAAAATGACTATCACATAGATGAATGAGCTCAAGAAACAACTTGATGAACTTCTTCAAAAAGGGTTCATAAGGCCAAGAGTTTCACCATGGGAAGCTTTAGTCCTCTTTATGAAGAAAAAGGATGAATCATTAAGACTATGGATTAACCATAGGAAGCTTAATGTAGTGGCTGTCAAGAAGAAGTATCCACTCCCTAGGATTAGGGATCTATTTGATCAACTTAAGGGAGCAAAGATCTTCTCCAAGATATATTTGAGATTTGGATACTTCCAATTGAGAGTAAAGGAAGAGGACATTTGTAAGACTGCATTCAAGACCAGATATGGGAACTATGAGCACACAGCCACGTCATTTGGTTTGACTAACGCCCCAGCTACTTTCACGGACCTAGTGAACAGGGTGTTCAAACCACATCTAGACAAATTTGTTGTTGTGTTCATTAATGATATCCTAGTGTATTCCAAGGATAAAAGTGAACATAAACATCATCTGAAGATTGTCTTAAAGACTCTGTTGGAACATCAACTTTATGCCAAGTTATCCAAGTGTGAATTCTGGATCAGGGAAGTGTTTTTCCTAAGAGACATCATAGATGCACAAAGCCTTAAGGCAAACCCTGAAAAGGTCAAGGTTGTGCAAGAATGGGAAAGACCAAAGACTGTAAAGGAAATCAAAAGTTTCGTAGGATTAGTTGGCTACAACAAAAGATTTGTATCAAGATTTTCCATGATTGCCTCAGTTTTTACTCATCTGACCAATAAGGGTCAAGGATTTGAATGGACAGAGAAATGTCAAAAGAGTTTCCAGCAGCTCAAGAAGAGGTTGATTGAAGCTCAAGTATTGATTCTTCCTGATCCAAGCAAGCCTTACATCATCTATACGGATGCATCTAGATCTAGGTTAGGTTGTGTACTTAGTAAGACAGAAATGTCATTGCTTAAGGGTTACCTATGACTAGATTAAGGGATGATACAATCTAGGTCATTATGGATAGGGTAACTATATGTGCCCACTTCTTACGTATGAAACTCACAAATTCTGTAGAGAAGTTGGCCCAGATGTATATCTAAGAGATAATGAGGCTATATAGAATACCAGATTCCATTGTATCTGATAGAGATCCAAGATTTACAGCTCAATTTTGGAGTGCCTTTCACAAAGCACTAGGTACTAAAATCCACTTGAGTACTGTTTATTGCCCTTAAACTGATGGGTAAACTGAAAGGGTGATACAAATATTGGAGGACATGCTAAGGAGCTGTGTGTTGGCTTTCAAGGGTGAATGGGACCAACACTTGCCATTGCTGGAATTCTCATATAATAATAGTTATCAGAGCACCATTAACCTGGCACCTTATGAAGCATTATATGGAAGAAGGTGTATGACACCCCACTATTGGGTGGAAGCCTCAGATAGGCTAGAGTTGGGTCCCAAAATGATTCAGTAAACTACTGCCAAGATCAAGAAGGCTCAAGAAAGATTAAAGGCAGCCAGTGAAAGAACCATAGCCTATGTGAATAAAAGAAGGGGAGACTTGGAGTTTAAGGTTGGTGACAACGTTTGGCTAAAAGTTGAACCAACCAAAGGCATTGTCAAATTTTCTAGAAGAACTAAGTTATCTCCAAGAAATATAGGTCCTTACAAGATCTTGGACAAAGTTGGCAACGTAGGATACAAGTTAGGTTTACCGCCAAGCATGTTAAGTGTTGACAATGTTTTTCACATCAGTATGCATAAGAAGTGTCTGCTAGACACAAAGCATGCTATTATAGTGGAAGACATATAGCTGGAACCTAACTTGACATATGAAGCAAAACCTATAGCTATCTTAGCCAAGGATACTAGAAGGTTAAGAAACAAGCTCATTCCCATGGTCAAAGTTCAGTGGTCACACCACTCTAAAAGAAAAGCAATCTGGGAAACTGAGAAAGACCTTATGGAAATGTATCCTACAAAATACCCAAAGCTAAAGGATATTTTGGAGAACCAAAACTTTTAAGGGGGGGGATTGCTACCATCTCACAAAATGGGAGAATTACAAGTGCGGCATAATGGTCAAAAACCCATTATGTTGTGTAATTCTCTTCATAGTGATTAAAGTATGAGGGGTAAAAGGTATAATGAACACCTCCTTAAAAGTTTTCTAAGTTGGTAACTTGACCCCCAAGAAAATCCTTAAAGATTGCTTGTTTTTCAAGTAGCCTATGGACTTTTTTGTAAGGTTTTGGAAATTCGGGTACTTAATTGTAAAACTCTTAAGAAAGAGCCTTGGAGAGTTATGGGAAGGGTATGAATGGTATGAGAGTACTATTGGATGACCAAATTGTTCATGGAAGACAAGTTTGGACAAAGGAAACACTAAAAACATTAAGGACCTAAATGTCTTAGTGTAATCCTTAAGGTGTTCAAGCTTTTGACTTAAGTGAAAGGGTGGAATTGTGGGGTTATCCCACCATGGAGGAGGCAGCTATGGCTTGATAAATAGTAAAAAAGATGAGAAAAATTTGGACCAATAAGTTTAGGACAAACAAATCATGCTTATGGGAAAAGAAAATGGCATAAAGCATTATTAAGGCTAATAAGGATGTTTAGCGTCCTAAAGCTAATTTAAGAAGCCAAATTAAATTTTTGTTCTCTCATATCTGACCCAACCAGCCACCACCCTCCTCAACACTTCTTCCATAGCTCCTCCATAGCCACCATACCTCCAAGATTGAAATTGAAGGCAAAAAGAAGCAATTGGAAGCAAACTAGAGCTGTTGCTTGAATACTTAAGGATCAACCTTCAAATTTGGCCTACTCATCTTGGTAAGGGTTCTCATGCTCTGATGGATTGTTGATTATATTTTCAAGTATCCATGGAGCTAGCACTAAGCATCGAAGAGAGCCATAAGCTTGATGAACCAAGCATAGTGAGGAGAGTTCACTTATTGAAGGTTTTGGGGCCTAGTGTAAAGTGCACAACAATGGCAGTGAAGTGAGGGTTTCTAGGGCCCAAAGTTAGTACTCACTACTATTAAAATCCTCCTAAGGCCAAGCATTAGCTTGAGGAGGGCTTCCATAGTGATTTACTTAAGTTTGTTGCATGTTTTATTGACTAACCTATGCTTTATGTTGCTGCTGCATTTCATGTGTTTGTTGGATGTGAATGGCTGCTAGGTTTGGTTGCTATGTCTTGTATATATGCATTGTGGTTTTCCATCTTAGTTTGTTTGGATGACGGTTTTAATGAGAATCACATTTCCTTAAGAAACCAAGTGTTTCCCTTACTATGTTTCATAATGAAACTTACTCCCCTCAATTCTGCCATTTCAGGTCCAGCAAAAATATCACATTCAAACATACCTTTGTGGATTGAGTTTTGATCTAGTTGTGATCTGGAAATTTTGGGGATTTTAGGAGCACATTTGTTTTTTTTAGTGATGGTGCTTATTGTGCTATGCAGCAGCTCTCCAGCATCCTGTTTTTAGAATCCATTGTGTCTTAGGCACTCCTGTAACTTAGGGTGTCTATTTAGCTGGGTTAAGACCATTATGTCGTGCATGTATGCATGTACATGTATTGTATGTAAAATGAGACAAGTATTTGAACATTTGAGTAAAGTTTTGGCTATGTATGTGATGTGGTGCAAAGCTGCCTAAGTGTGAATGATAGGCTGTTTACTTGTAAATTCTGTTTTGGCCACATAAAGTTGCTAGATGCAAGAGCATGTAATTCCAATGTGTATTGGACATGTATAGGATAGCCTTGGAGGGCTTACCAAATTTGAATGAAGTGTTTGCACATTTATGAAATTTTGTATGGGCAAAATGGTCATAAAGTGACCAAAATTTTGACTTTGCACTCAAATTTCTATATCACTCTACGTATAATGAATCTTAGAATGAAATTTTTACCACACTGAGAGAACATCTATAAGTTGAACTAGGATTTGGAATTTCTGAAGTTGGAGCCCTGTAGCCAAAGATATGATGTTTAAAACTTGGCTAAGTTACTGTTCATTTGGTCAGAATTTTGTAACCAACTTAAAAAATCCACAACTTGGTCCATAGGTGGGATATTGATGTGAAACCTAATTCCTTGGTTTTCTTAAAGACTGTACTTGATAATGAAGTAAAGAAAATAGGAGGTTACATTGCTAGGTTATTGCATTTTTTTTGGATGAGGATTTAACTATAGTGGCTGGTCACTTATACTTAATAAAATTGCCTAATGTGTGCTAGCCAAGATTAAGACTTGTGCTAGTTTTTTCCTTCCTTGTTACTATGGTGTGCATAAAATGTGAATATTTGTGTAATGGTTGGACTGATATGCATGCAGTTACATAATGTCCAAGAGGGCCATTTGGGTATGCATACTAAGGGTATTGCTTTGATGGCCTACAGAACATACCAATCTTGGGAGTTTTAAATACATAATTTTAGCACCATAACTAGACTGGCCCGGAGTGAGTAATAGGGCAGGGATGGTCCTAGGGGTGCCTAAGGGTTGTAATGGTTCAATAACACTCTAAGACATCCAAAAACTCTGTCATGATCTAAGGGTTTTATCATAGTTTTGTAAATGGTAAATGCACTTCGTGAGAAAACTAGTTATTTGGCCACAATAATACACCATCAGATGAGGTGGAAGGTTTAGCACCATTGAGACTTTAGTTGTGCCTTCAGGTTCAAGGTCTTGATGAGGCAAGCTTAGTATACCTAGTGGATTCTTTGGGACCTAAGAACTTTCAGTCAAATCACAGTGCCCTTGTACAACATAAGGGAGGCTCAACTAGTGGAGAACTTCACTAGTTAGGCTAGTAAGCAATGCTTGCTTGAAGACAAGGCTTTGCCTTGTTGTTTGCTTTTGTAGGTACTTCGCTTTGAGAATGTTTATGATTCTAGTTTTATTAGTTACTTATTGGTAAACCAGCAGTACTAACTATAGTCTTTGTTGGTCATAGTGGCTAGTTGAGCACGTGGAGGACTTTTTAAGGCTTACCACCAGGATTGCATTTAAGGTAGGAGTTAGATGAAAAGATCTCAGTATAATAGCCTTGTGTATAATGTATGCACTAGTCACCTTTTATGTTTATGGATGGAGTCCTAAACTCAAGGGTTGCCCTTGGGTGAGGACTTTAGTCTACTTTATGTATGAATGCTCCCACACAGTTGTTATGTGTAGTAAATTCATATCAATGTTGATTTTGTATACTTTAGCTTTTTGAGCTTGTTTCCTATGAAAATGCTTGGGCAAGTGAATTTTCTTATGATTTCCTTTAGCTTAAGTCAAAGCACAAAGAGCATGCATCCTACATATTCTAGGTTAATCAACTAGTAGCACGGAGTTTTAATCCACACACATATATAACTAGCCAATTACAACCAACGTGAGACTTGTCCTCATAGGCTTCCTGGGCAGGGCCAAGGGCGGCCATGTTAACTAGTTTCAAGTACTATTAAAATACTTACAACGATCTTTATATGTGCTCTATGACGAATCATGAACAGGAAGTAAACATAGTTGCCATAAGGAGAGGGGAACCACCCTAAAGGTTTCTTACTGAACATAGGCAACAAGGAAATGGATAGGAAAGGGAGAATTAGGGCCAACAGGGGACACCAAACCTTGAAGTGCCTAAATTTTGGTTAAAGGTTTAGATAAACTTAGATCTATTCAATGAAAACTTAGTAAGATTGAATCAACTACAACATCAAAGAGTCCAAGCAGCACCAGGTAAAGTAGTTCAGAATGTACAGCAGCAACCAAATAAGGAGGCTAGGAACACATTTGAACATGTTCCTTTTGGAAGATTGGGAAATAAAAATGATGAAGTTGATGAAGTCGAAGAGGAAGATAGGAGAAATCCTAGAGGAAGTAGAGTGAGTCTGAGATTGGCCAGGTGTCAAAGGCCAATCCCTCAGTCTATGACCATTCCTCCAGTAAGAATGAGATTGGGAAAGATCATGAGAGAAGGGGCAAGAGAAGGCATAGAGAGCATCACCATGCTAAGCAATCTCATAGAACCAGGGGACAGAGAGCTGAGGACCTGGAAGTGTTACCACCTCACAAAAAATGGGAGAATTACAAGTGTGTCATTATGGCTAAAAACCATTATATTGTGTAATTCTCACCATAATGATTGATGTGTGGGAGGTAAAAGACATGATCAACACCTCCTTAAAAGTGTTCCAAGTTGGTAACTTGGTCCTCAAGAAAAGCCTTAAGGATTGCTTGTTTGTCAAGCAACCTATGGACTTTTTTGTAAGATTTTGGAAATTCGGATACTAAAGTGGAAACCTTTCAAAAAAGAGATTTGGAGAGTTATGGGAAGGATATGAATGGTGTAAAAGTGCTATTAGAGGACAAAACTGCTTATAGAAGACAAGTATGGACAAAGGAAAACACAAAAAGGCTTTAAGGACTTAAGTGTCCTATTGTGTGCCTTTGGTTGTCCATGCTTATGACTTAAGTCAAATGGAAGTTTTGTGGGGTTATCCCACATAAGGAGGGCTGCTATGGCATGGGATAAGGAGGTCAAATGTGGGCCAAGTGATTAAGGTAAGGAAACCATGGTCTTGTAGCAAGGAAAATGACATAAAGCTTGGTTAAGCTTGTTAAGTGTGTTTAGTGCACTTAAGACCATATAAGTGTCCATTCTTGGTCCTTATCTCCCAAATTTCAGCCTCCACCAGCAAAAAAGAAGCCAGCCCTCTCCTCCACACTTCCTCCATAGCCACCATACCTTCAAACTCAAAACTACTTGCAATTGAAGTCAAGGAAGCACAATTGGAAGCTATTTGGTGCTATTGCTTGAGTGCACCTAGGATAAAGCTCCAATTTCAGCATACCCATCAAGGTAAGGGTTCTCTTGCTCTCATGGGTTGTTTTCTGTATTTTCAAGCAACCATGGAGCTAGGGCTAAGCTTGGAAGAGAGCCATGAGCTTGATGAACCAAGCTTAGTGAGGGGAGTGCACTTATTGAAGGTTTTGTGACCTAGTGTGAAGTGCACAATGATGGCAGTGAATTTCTGGGTTTCTAGAGCCCAAAGTTAGTACTAACTAGTGTTAAAATCCTCCTAAGACCAAGCATTAGCTTGAGGAGGGCTGCCATAGTGATTTGGTTATGTTTATTATGTGTTTTATGGACTAACCTATGGTATATGTTGCTGCCACATTTCATGTGTTTGTTGGTTGTGAATGGCTGCTGCATTTGGTTGCTATATCTTGTATATATGCATTGTGGTTTTTGTGTTTTAGTGTCTTTTGATGCAGGTTTTAATGATGGTTACATTGCCTATTGAATCCAAGTGCTACCCTTACTAAGTTTCTCAATGAAACTTACTCCCCTCAATTCTGTCATTTCAGGTCCAGCAGAAAGATCACCTTCAAACTAACCTTTGTGGTTTGATTTTTGATCTGAAATTTCAGGTACATGAACTTCCATATGTCTAGTTATGATCTGGAAAGTTTGGTAATTTTAGGAGCACATTTGGTATTTTTAATGGTGGTACTTATTGTGTTGTGCAGCAGCTGTCCAGCATCCTGTTTTTGGAGTCCATTGTGTCTCAGGACCTCCTGTAACCTAGGGTGCGTATTTAGCTGAGTTAGGACCATATTGTAGTGCATGTATGCATGTACATGTAGTGTATGTAAAATGAGACAAGTATGTGAACATTTGAGTAATGTTTTGGCTATGTAAGTGATGTGGTGCAAAGCTGCCTAAGTGTGAATGATAGGCTGCTTACTTGTAAATTCTGTTTTGGCCACATAAAGTTTCTAGATGCAAGAGCATGTAATTCCTATATGTAATGGACATATATGGGATAGCCTTGAAGGGTTTTCCCCTTGTGAAGGAAGTGTTTGCACACTTATGAAATTTTGTATGGGCAAAATGGTCATAAATTGACCAGAATTTTGACTCTGCACTTAAAGTTATATATCTCACTGTGTAGAAGGAATCTTGGTATTCAATTTTGACCATTCTAGATAACATTTAGGGGTTGAACTGGGATTTGGAATTTCTGAATTTCAGCCCTGTAGCCAAAGATATGATGTTGCAAAGTTGGCTAAGTTACTGTTCACTTGGTCAGAATTTTGTAATCAATTTCAAAAATCCATAACTTGGTCCATAGGTGGGCTATTGATGTAAAAAAAAATTCCTTGGTTTTCTATAAGTCTCTACTTGGTAATGGAGAAGATAAAATAGGAGGGGTATGTGGCTAGAATGATACATATTGTTAGTGGAAGTTACAGGTGCATTGGCTGGTCACTAGAACTTAACAAGATTGCCTAACGTGTTGAAGCCAAAACTAAGACTTGTGCTAGTGTTTTCCTTCTTAGCTGCCTTAGTTTGCATAAATGTAATATGTGTGTTATGGTTAGACCAATGTGCATGTATTTACACAGTGCTCAAGAGGGTCACTTGAGTATGCACACTAAGAGTGGTGTTTTGATGGCTTACAGAACATTACCAATCCTGGGAGTCTAAATGCACAATTTTGGCACCATAATTGGACTACCCTGGAGTGGGTAGTCGGAAGGCCTGGATAAAGTCAAACTATTGGAGAGGTTCCAAGGACTAAGCCCTCCACAGTTTGATGGAAGAGCAGGACTAGAAAGAGCTGAGAAGTGGCTAATCTTCATAAAAAAGATGTTTGAGAGGGTGCCACTTAGCTCCACCAAGAAGGTGTCGTTTGGTACTTACAATTTGGCAGGCAGTGCAAAGATGTGGTGGAGAAACACCAGAGAAAGATATGTTGTCTAGAAGGGTAGAAGGCCAGGAAGAGATATATAGATGAGCTGATCAAAGTTCACTAAGCTTTTTCAGGAGTAGTATGTTAGTGATGTTATCAAAGAGATGAAGCAAGCTAAATTTGATGCTTTAAGGTTGGACAACTTGAGTGTCCTAGAGTATGAGCACAGTTTGAATCAATTATGAGATATGCTCCTCAATATTATGGACTGGAGGAGTTGAAACCAAAGAGATTTGTCAGAGGCCTAAGATTAGACACCAGAAAGGCTGTAAGGCCATTTGGGCTAGTGACATACTATGAGGCAGTCCAGAAGGCTCTCTTGGTAGGGCAAGAGGAGTATGAAAATAGGTATTTTCCTGGTGGACCTGGGGAAAGTAACCACATAGGAGGCAAGCAGAAAAAGCCACCACATGGCAAAGAAATTGCCAAGAGTTCCCATCCATTTGGTGTGGGCAAGGTTAAAGGGAAGGCCCCTGGCTTAAGGTGCCCTAAGTGTAAGAGGTTTCATGGGAAGAAACCATGTTACTTCGACACCCTGGCATGTCTAAGATGTGGTGTAATGGATCATTGGATCAGAGATTGCCCACATGCTCAAGAAAGAAGACTTGAACTCCAAGGTCCAGTGAGACCTCCTGGAGCTCCTAGGGAGGGACAGTAGAGACCAATTCCTTTGGTGCTATGGCATCTAGTGTGAAAAGCTGGCAGAGTGTTCCAAATGGAGAGACTAGAGCCACCACGGTAGGGAGGAGCACTAAGAGGTAACATTTACCTTAATGGTATGTTTGTTAATGTTCTGTTTGATATTGGTTTATCTGTGTCTATAATGGCTAGGAAATTTGTTGATGCCATGAAGTTGCCCACTGAAATCATACCTAGGATATCCTTAGTGAAAACAACAGGTAGTCAATGTCTTTTCACTAATGATCTAGCTAAGGATTGTGAGCTAGTAGTAGGGAAAACTAACGCTATGACTAATCTGCTAGTGTTAGATATTCCTAAGTATGATATAGTAGTGGGAATGAATTGGCTTACTATGCCTAACATAAGAATTGATTGTGGTAAGAGGAAAATCACATTGCCTGATGGTGAAGTGCATGCATTAATGAATTTTAAGGAATTAGTGTATGACATGCATGGCATAGAACTAAAGGTATTAGATGAAATACCTATGATTTCTGAGCATGATTACTGTTATGCATTTAATGGCTTGGATTGCGATGAATAAGTGGGTAGAATACTTGTAGTGAGAAACTTTCCACAAGTCTTTCCTAAAGATTTGTCAGGTATTCCTCCACCAAGGGAGATTGAGTTTGAGATCAAGCTGCAACCAGAAGCTAGTCCAATATCCATTCCTCCTTACAGAATGCCTATCACAGAGATGAATGAGCTCAAGAAACAACTTGATGAACTTCTTGAAAAAGGGTTCATAAGGCCAAGTGTTTCACCGTGGGGAGCTCCAGTGCTCTTTGTGAAGAAGAAGGATGGATCATTGAGACTATGCATTGACTACAGGAAGCTTAATGTAGTGACTATCAAGAACAAGTATCCACTCCCTAGGATTGAGGATCTATTTGATCAACTCAAGGGAGCTAAGATCTTCTCCAAGATAGATTTGAGATCTGGATACTTTCAGTTGAGAGTAAAGGAAGAGGATATTCCTAAGACTGCATTCAGGACCAGATATGGGCATTATGAGTACACAGTCATGCCATTTGGTTTGACTAATGCCCCAGCTGCTTTCATGGACCTGATGAATAGGGTGTTTAGACCACATCTGGATAAATTTTTGGTTTTGTTAATTGATGACATCCTAGTGTATTCCAAGGATCAAAATGAACATGAACATCATCTGAAGATTTTCATAAAGACTTTATTGGAACATCAACTTTATGCCAAGTTATCCAAGTGCCATTTCTGGATAAAGGAAGCATATTTCCTAGGACACATCATTGATGCATAAGGCCTTAAGGCAGACCTTGAAAAGGTCACGGTAGTGCAAGAGTGTGAAAGGCCGAAGACTATAAATGAAATAAAAAATTTCATGGGATTAGCTGGATACTACAGAAGATTTGCATCAAACTTTTCCATGATTGCCTTAGTTCTTGCTCATCTGACCAAGAAGGGTCAAAGGTTTGAGTGGACTGTGAAATGTGAAAAGAGTTTCCAGAAGCTTAAGAACAGGTTGATTGAAGGTCCAATACTGATTCTTCCTAATCTAGGCATGCCCAACGCCATCTATACAGACGAATCTAGATCTTGGTTAGGGTTCTTCCTTGAATTCCTCCACATCCCTCCATAGCCACCTTACTGCAAACAATCAAGAGAAGGCAAGAAAAGACAACCAAAGCATCAAGGAAGATCATAAACCCTAGTTTTCTGGTTTATCTAAGGTTTATTGGATTTCCAACAAAAAGGTAAGGAATTCTTGTTACTGTTGTGGCGAGAAGCCAATCATGAGAACGTTGTATTTTGGACATTAAGGTATGATATTTTATTGAGGCATTAATTCAATAATTATGTTTATTGTTTTGTTTCTACATAACATAATAAATATAATTATAACCCTAGAGTAATGATATTCTTAAATGTCCTTAGCCTAGTATTATTATGGAGTGAGTTACAATAACACATAACGACTAGCATATGTGGAGACTAATATGAGCTATGTTGTCTATATATGGGTACAAGTTGGAGAACTTGTGTACTAGACTAACCCACCATGAGAATGCTACATGGATCGTTATATGAATGTCATAAGTGATTCTCGTAGTAATCATGGTATATGTAGTCCTTTAACCTAAGGTCATCAAGGTTCCCCATATGTGAGTCACATACTTTGATACTTCCCTCTGTTGCTCGTAACTGAGTGAACTTGAAGGAGGTCATTTGGTATGTCGCATATCATGTGGAGCATTTTGTATGATCAAGATGGGATTTGTCCCTCCTATGTAACAGGAGTGATATTTTCGGGCCCTTTAATAGAGTGAGACTTAGAAAATGCATGGCCATGCTCGGATGAGTTGATATATGACATTAATGTCATTAGTTTAATTTTGTCTGCTTAGTAATGAAGAAACCATAGATCGGGCTATGCGATCGTGACACATTCCATTTCTCGTGCTTAGTCTTGATATCTTGGACAAAGGGACAATGGAATATACGGATAATGATCATAAAGGTTTAGTCAAATCACCGAAAATCTTTTTACTTGGGTAGCAATGATGTGTTGCTAGACATGCTCATTCTTTATGATCATAAATGATTTAAGATCATTGACAATGTTATAAGAGCCTATTGGGTCCCACACATAGAGCCAATTGGATTATTTGAATGCATGGGCTAATTTATTTGGATTATGGTTTCATGATAATTTCGTATTAATACTTGGCTCAAAAGTTGAGCCATTATGAAGCCCGAAATTAAACTTTGGGTCCAGAGTTTTAATCTTAGCTACCACACATTAGGCAATCTTGTTAAGTTCTAGTGACCAGCCACTGCACCTGTAACTTTCACTAATAAATGGCATCATTCTAGCCTCATACACCGCTGTTTTATTTGCTCCATTATCAAGTAGAGACTTAGAGAAAACCAGGGAATTTTGTTTTACATCACTAGCCCACCTATGGACCAAGTTATGGATTTTTGAAGTTGGTTACAAAATTCTGACCAAATGAACAGTAACTCAGCCAAATTTGCAACATCATATCTTTGGCGACAGGGCTCTAAATCCATAAATTCCAAAGCTCAGTTAACCCTCTAGATGTCCTCTAGGTGTGCTCAAAATTTCATACCAGGATTCTGTTGGGTTTCGGGAGCCAAATAGCGTAGTGGAATTTAACCGAAACCCTCCAGGATCCAAGTGAAACGGGGTAAACCGGGTGCTCAAAAATTTTCATACCTAATTTTCGGTTGAGATCTCTCACTCAACTGTAGAGTCAAATCACAAAACTTGAACAGTTGACGTGTTCAAGCTCTTTATGGTATCCACATGAGCCTCTTAGGATCACCACGCTTCCACCGCATCCCGACAGATGCGTTTCTCTTACGCTCGCAGTGCTAGCTTGCGTCCTCCAAGGAATTGCAAGAGAAGAGTGCGGTTGTCCTTTCTGGAAGGCTAGGGCAAGGAGACCTATGAATTTCTCACTAGAAGTTGTATTTATAGTGAGACTCAACTTCTAGGCCTAATAGGTTTCAAAGCCCTAATCCAATTAGGCTTTAATTTCGGGCTTAATAATGGCTCCACTATCGGGCCCATTATTAATACAAAATTATTGTGAAAGAAAAACCCAAATTATTAGCCCATACACTCTTATGATCCAAATAGCTCTATGTGTGTGACCCAATAGGCTCTTACCATGTTGGCAATGATAATAAATCACATTTATGATCATAAGCAATGCACGGTGTTTAGCAACACATCATTGCTACCCAAGTGACAAGATTGTCGATGATTAGACTAAACCTTTATGATCGTCACCGATATATGCCATTGTCCCTTTGTCCAAGATATCAAGACTAAGCACGAGACATGGAATGTGTCACTCTCGTATAGCCGAATCTTTGGTTTCTTGATTACCGAGTAGACCAACTTAAACTGATAACATTGATATTGCATATCAACTCATCCGAGCATGGCCATGCATTTTTCTAAGTCTAACTCTATCAAGGGGCCCGAAGATATCACTCCCGTTACATAGGAGGGACAAATCCCATCTTGATCATACAAATCCCTCCACATGATATGTGACATACCCAATGACCTCCTTCAAGTTCACTCAATTACGAGCAACAAAGGAAAGTATCAAAGTATGTGACTCACATGTAGGGAACCTTGATGATCTTAGGTCGAAGGACTACATATACCATGATCACTATGAGAATCACTTATGACACTCATAAAACGACCCATGTAGTGTTCTCATGGTGGGTCGGTCCAGTACACAAGTTCTCTAACTTGTACCCATATGCAGACTACATATCTCATATTAGTCTCCACATATGCTAGTCGTTCTGTAATATTGCAACCCACTCCACAATAATACTAGACTAAGGACATTTGAAAATATCATTATTCTAGGTTTACAATTATGTTTGTTAAGTTACGTAGAAACAAAACAACAAACATAATTGCTGGATTAATGCCTTAATAAAATATCATGACTCAATGTGCAAAAATACAATCATCGCATGATTGGCCTTTTGGGCACAACACTAACAGATTCGTTCTACACTTGGAGATATTAAACTTTAGGTCCATAGTCAAAATTCTTGCAACTTCTGGACCATTTTGCCCATGCAATTTTTCCAAACCATGCAAACACTTCATTCCCAAGGGGTAAGCCCTCCAAGGCTATCCCATATATGTCCATTACACATAGGAATTACATTCCCTTCATTTTAGCAACTTTATGAGGCCAAAACAGAATTTACAAGTAAGCAGCCTATCATTCACACTTAGGCAGCTTCGGACCACATCATTTACATAGCCAAAACATTACACAAGTGTTCACATACTTGTCTCATGTTACATACACTACATGTACATGCATACATGCAATGAAAAATGGTCTTAACTCAGCTAAATACACACCCAAAGTTACAGGAGTGCCTAGGACACAATGGACACCAGAACAGGATGCTAGGCAGCTGCTGCATAATACAATAAGTACCACCATTAAAAATACCAAATGTATTCCTAAAATCACCAAACTTTCCAGATCATAACTAGACATATGGAAGTTCATGTACCTGAAATTTCAGAGTAAAACTCAAACCACAAGGGTTAGTTTGAAGGTGATCTTTCATCTGGACCTGAAATGACAGAATTGAGGGGAGTAAGTTTCATTGAGAAACTTAGTAAGGGTAGCACTTGGTTTCTTAAGGTAATGTGATCCTGATTAAAACCTGCATCCAAAGACACTAAAACAAAAAAACCACAATGCATATATACAATATATAGCATCCAAATGCAGCCAAACACAAACAACAAACACATGAA
Source organism: Aquilaria sinensis (assembly GCA_005392925.1). Classification (NCBI taxonomy): domain Eukaryota; kingdom Viridiplantae; phylum Streptophyta; class Magnoliopsida; order Malvales; family Thymelaeaceae; genus Aquilaria; species Aquilaria sinensis. The sequence goes on along the minus strand of SMDT01003079.1, from coordinate 57,015 downwards.
ATGTGGCAGCAACATATACCATAGGTTAGTCCATAAAACACATAATAAACATAACCAAATCACTACGGCAGCCTACCTCAGGCTAATTCTTGGTCTTAGGAGGATTTTAATAGTAGTTAGTACTAACTTTGGGCTCTAGAAACCCTCACTTTACTGCCATCATTGTGCACTTCACACTAGGTCACAAAACCTTCAATAAGTGCACTCCCCTCACTAAGCTTGGTTCATCAAGCACATGGCTCTCTTCCAAGCTTAGCCCTAGCTCCATGGATGTTTGAAAATTGTAAAAAATAGTCCATGAGAGCAAGAGAACCCTCACCAAAGTGGGTAGGCCGAAAATCAAGCTTGATCCTTGAAGTATGCAAGAAATAGCTCTAGTTTGCTTCCAATTGCTTCCTTTTGCCTTCAATTTCAATCAATTGCAAGTTTGAAGATGTGGTGGCTATGAAGGAAGTATGGCTGTGTTCTTGGTCTGGGGAAGGACGAAAATGAGAGAGGGATAAGTGATTTGGCCACTTATATGGCCTTAAACGAGCTTAAGGGCACCAAAACACACTTAACAAGTTTAACCTTGCTTTATCTCATTTTCTTTCTCACTAATTATGGTTTCTTTGTCATAAAATCATTGGTACACATGTGCCCAACATTTTTGACTAATTATCAAGTCTTGGCTGCCTCCCCCCATGGTGGGATAACCCCATAATTCCACCCTTAGACTTAAGTCAAAAGCTTGAACACCTTAAGGTTTACACTAGGACATTTAGGTCCTTTTTGCCTTTAGTGTTTCCTTTGTCCAAAATTGTCTTCCATGAGCAATTTGGTCCACCAATAGCGCTTTCATACCATTCATATCCTTCCCATAACTCTCCAAGTCTCTTTTTTGAGAGCTTTGCAATTGAGTACCCGAATTTCTAAAACCTTACAAAAAAGTCTATAGGTTGCTTGACAAACAAGCAATCCTTAAGGCTTTTCTTGGGGACCAAGTTACCAACTTGGAACACTTTTAAGAAGGTGTTGATCATGTCTTTTACCACCCACACTTCAATCACTATGGTGAGAATTACACAATACAATGGTTTTTAGCCATTATGACACACTTGTAATTCTCCCAATTTGTGAGGTGGTAACACCAAGGACTAAGGCCTCCACAATTTGATGGAATAACAGGACTAGAAAAAGCTGAGGAGTGGTTAATCTTCATAGAAAAGATGTTTCAGAGGATGCCACTCAGCTCCACCAATAAGGTGTCCCTACCTACTTATAATTTGGTAAGTAGTGCAAAGATGTGGTGGAGAAACACCAGAGATAAATATGTTGTTCAGAAGGGCAGAAGGTCAGGAAGAGATATAAAGATGGGCTGGCCAGAATTCACTCAGCTTGTTCAGGAGAAATACATAAGTGATGCTATCAAGGGCATGAAGCAAGCTGACTTTGATGCTCTAAGGCGGGACAACTTAAGTGCTCTTTAGTATGAGCACAAATTCAATCAGTTAGTGAGATATGCACCTCAGTATCATGGACTGGAGGAGTTGAAAGCAAAAAGATTTGTCAGAGGTTTATGATTAGACATCAGAAATGCTGTAAGGCCATTTGGGGCAGTGACATATTATGAAGTAGTGCAGAAGGCACTATTAGTAGAGCCTGAGAAGAATGAGACTAGGTACTTTCCCAATGGACTAGGGGAAAGTAGTCAGATAGGAAGCAAGCAGAACAAGGCAACACATGGAAGGGGAATTACCAAGAATTCCCATTCTGGTGGTGAGGCAAGGTTAAAGGGAAGTTCCTTGGCCTAAGGTGCTTTAAGTGCAAGAAGTTTCATGTAAAAAAATGTTGCTACTTTGACACTCAATTGTGTCTGAGATGTGATGCAATGGATCACTCGATCAAGGATTGCCCACATGCTCAAGGAAAAAGGTCAGAAGACCAAGGTCCGGTAAGACCTATTGGACTAGGACCACAAGAGGGAGTACCCTAGGAGGGACAGTAGAGACCAGTTCCTCCAGTGCCACAGCCTAGTGGCCTAGGCTAGTCCTAGACCTGAGGCACTAGTGTAGGACCTTAGTGCACCTAACTTGGCTTCACCAAGTAAACTTGGATTACTCCTACACATAGTGTTCAAGGGGAGGATATTATGTGCTTAGGTGATAACCTGGCACAGTAGGCAAGTCAAGGCTTACTGTTACCCACTCCGAGATAGTCCAGTTATGGTGCCAAAATTGAGCATTTAAACTCCCAGGTTTGGTGTGTCCTGTAGGTCATCAGAACAACACCACTAGTGTGCATACTCAAGCTTGAGCACTATGCAAATACATGCATATTGGTCTAACCATAACACACATATTTACATTTATGCACACTATGGTAGCTAAGAAGGAAAATACTAGCACAAGTCATAGTTTTGGCTTCCACACATTAGGCAATCTTGTTAGGTTCTAGTGACCAGCTATTGCACCTGTAACTTTCACTAATAAACTGTATCATTCTAGCCACATATCCCCATGTTTTATTCACTCCATTATCAAGTAGAGACTTAGAGAAAACCAATGAATTTTTTTTTACATCAACAGCCCACCTATGGACCAAGTTATGGATTTTTTAAGTTGGTTACAAAATTCTGACCAAATGAACAGTAACTCAACCAACTTTGTAACATCATATCTTTGGGTACAAGACTCTAAATCCAAAAATTTCAAAGCCCAGTTAACCCTATGGATGTCTTATATGCGTGGTAAAAATTTGATACCAAGATTCATTCTACACAGGGAGATATTAAACTTTAGGTCCAGAGTCAAAATCTGGCAACTTTTGGACCATTTTGCCTATACAATTTTTCCAAACCATGCAAACACTTCTTTCACAAGGGAAAAGCCCTCCAAGGCTATCCCATATATGTCCATTACACTTGGAAATTAAATTCCCTTTCTTTTAACAACTTTATGTGGTCAAAACAGAATTTACAAGTTAGCAGCCCATCAATCACACTTAAGCAGCTTTGCACCACATCACTTACATAGCCAAAACATTACTCAAATGTTCACATACTTGTCTCATTTTACATACACTCCAATATGGTCTTAACTCAGCTAAATACGCACCCTAGGTTACAGGAGGTCCTGAGACACAATGGACTCCAAAAACAGGATGCTGAATAACTGCTGCACAACACAATAAGTACCACCATTAAAAATACTAAATGTGCTCCTAAAATCACCAAAATTTCCATACCATAACTAGAAATAGATAAGTTCATGTACCTAAAATTTCAGATCAAAAATAAAACGCAAAAGGTCCATTGGAATGTGATCTTTCTTCTGGACCTGAAATGACAGAATTGAGGGGACTAAGTTTCATTGAGAAACTTAGTAAGGGTAACACTTGGTTTCAATAGGCTATGTGACCATCATCAAAACCTACATCCAAATACACTAAAACAAAAAAACCACAATGCATATATAGAAGATAGAGCAACCAAATGCAGCAGCCATTCACAAACAACAAACACATGAAATGTGGCAGCAACATATGCCATAGGTTAGTCCATAAAACACATAATAAACATAACAATATCACTATTGCAGCCCTCCTCAAGCTAATGTTTGGTCTTAGGAGGATTTTAACAGTAGTTAGTACTAACTTTGGGCTCTAGAAATCCTCACTTTACTGCCATCATTGTGCACTTCACACTAGGTCAGAAAACCTTCAATAAGTGCACTCCCCTCACTAAGCTTGGTTCATCAAGCACATGGCTCTCTTCTAAGCTTAGCCCTCGCTCAATGGATGTTTGAAAATTTTAGAAAACAGTCCATGAGAGCAAGAGAACCCTTACCAAAGTCGGTAGGCTAAAAATCAAGCTTTATCCTTGAATTATCCAAGAAATAGCTCTAGTTTGCTTGCAATTGCTTCCTTTTGCCTTCAATTTCAATCAATTGCAAGTTTGAAGGTGTGGTGGCTAGAGAGGAAGTATGGCTGTGTTCTTGGGCTGGGGGAGGATGAAAATGAGAGAGGGGTTAGTGATTTGGCCACTTAACTGGCCTTAAATGAGCTTAAGGGCAAAAAACACACTTAAACAAGCTTAAGCTTGCTTTATGTCATTTTCCTTCTCACTAATTATGGTTTCTTTGTCTTAAAGTCATTGGTACACATGTGCCCTCCCCCATAGTGGGATAACCCCACAATTCCACCCTTAGACTTAAGTCAAAAGCTTGAACACCTTAAGGTTTACACTAGGACATTTAAGTCTTTATTGCCTTTAGTGTTTCTTTTGTCCAAACTCGTCTTCCATGAGTAATTTGGTCCTCCAATAGCACTTTCATACCAATTATATCCTTCCCATAACTCTCCAAGTCTCTTTCTTGAGAGTTTTGCAATTGAGTACCCGAATTTCCAAAACCTTACAAAAAAGTCCATAGGTTGCTTGACAAACAAGCAATCTTTTAGGCTTTTCCTAGAGGCGAAGTTACCAACTTAGAACACTTTTAAGGAGGTGTTGATCATGTCTTTTACCCCCCACACTTCAATTACTACGGTGAGCATTACACAATAAAATGGTTTTTAGCCATTATGACACATTGTAATTCTCCCATTTTGTGAGGTGGTAACACTTGCTAGAGTGAGTTTAGGGCCAAAACTTGCTAGGAGAGGACTAGGATGAGGAGGGGTCCTAAGGGAATCGAGTATATGCGCATATATTATGCCTCAGGCCGTTATGTGCTCGGGGTAGATTTGTGACATTTATTGTCCATTGTCTTCTAGTGTTTTCTTTTACAGGTACCCCCAAAGACACCTTACTAAGAATCTGTGGTTCTCACCTCTTAGTTTATATGTGCAGGTTTGGGTGGTTCGGCCAACAACCCGAGATGGTTGTTGAGCTAGTTGAGCAGTGGTTGATCTAAGAGCAGAAGAGGGAGGTCAAGGCTATCGGTACTTGAGAGGTCAACCTCAGGTGGTTAGTCTAGTAGGATAATCTCATTATGTTATGCTTGAGTACTTAATTGTACTAGATGCCTTTAACAACAATTGTTAGTTTTGTGTTTTGGTTTGTGATTCTTGCACATAGCTGAATAATGTACATAAGGTTGATGCTTGAAGAAAACATGTTTATGGCTTTGGCTAGTTTTACAATTGTTTTTAAATACAGTACAGCCATTATTTTGAATGTTTGAAATTATGTTTAAATTTCCACACCGAAGCTACCCATGCATTATTTAATGCTAGTATTTAAGTTATTAAGCTTAGGTCACATACATTAATTTTTATCACAAGCAAAGAAACCAATAATTATGAACCAAAACCCGAGAATTTCCATAAATTCCTAGCGATTCTAGGCAGCAGGCAGCCATAGGTGGCCTAGGGTTGCCGCCATTCGTATAAGAGCCATGGTTATCTAGAGGTATAGGTAACTGAGATTGTAGTGGACCCTTATGCTAGGACATAGTTAGTATTAACCAATAAGTTGTGTATTGCAGTGTTGTGCTTGACAGGTGACATGGTGAACACATGGGCAGTTATGTCTGCAAGAACTATGGACATTCTTGTAGCCTCTATAGTTGGCAGGAAGTAGCTAGTGTGAGGTCAGGCTTCAACCTTTCACTAGTAGTTTGGCATTTCTATTGGAAATTTTGGCATCAATTTGATGGCATAATTGTTGCTTTGGTTTTGAGGAAGTGGTTTTTAACACCCTCTTGCTTGTTATGGAACCATAAGTTAAGGCCTAAAGGTCTTAGATTAGATTGGTTGAAAGGGTTCCATAGGTTGAATTTTTTTTCTTAGGTTAACTTGGTTGGCCTAGTTTGTAACAATAGCTGGCTAAGTTATGTGGAGAAATTCCCTAGCATAGCCAAGCCATAGACCCATTCAGTTAGATGCCGATAAGGTAAGTAGGTAAGTTTTAATTTTATTTCTAACAGTTGTTTGCAGGAAGAAGCTGTGGGAAGAAGCGTGGAATAGGGAACTTATCTAGAGGGTAGAATGGATGGGTGGACAAATTTATTCATTAGTTACATAGCCTAGTGTAGAGGCAGTAGAAGGAGAAATGCTGCTAAGGGTTCGGCTTAACTACTAGAGGGTAGTGAAAGAAACCTGGCAATAGAATGGTTTCCATGAATCGAGGGATAGCCTGATGACCTGGGGTCATCATCTCAACATTAAGTAAAGCCAAGGGCCACCAAAATATCCAAGGAAAGAAGAAAGCCTGGCTAGTAACCTAGGTAAGCTAGTAAAAGGAGCAAAGTTTCAAATGGGATTGACCAAGCAAGGTTAAGACTTGATGCTCTAGTGCTTGTAAGTTAGTAAAAAGCTAAGCTAAGTGTCTGAAGTGACCTAGTGATGCCAAAGAAGAAAAGGTTTTGCCTATACCTGTAAAGGTAAAGTTGAGTAAGGCCCACAAGGAAGAGGTCACTATGACTAGTAAAGAGAGGGCTTGGAATAGTTGTAGTATGAGGCAATCTCCCACCTAGTTATGAGGCAATCTCCCACCAAGTTAAGTATCATACTTAGTAGTAGAGAGTGCCAAGTCTTGTATAGGTATAGTTGTGTTCAAGTGTTAGTATGTTGACATCGGTTGTAGTCCTGTTCATCAAAGTAGAATGAAGACAAGGGTTGGAACCCTAATCGGTTAGGTATTTGGTTAAGCTAGTTTTAAGCCTAAAGTTAGAGCAACTCACTTGGCCCTAGTGCCTTGTAAAGGAAGGGCTAGTGACTGGCGAGATTGGGTTATGGCTAGCGGGTAGACCCATAACTTTGAGAGGATAGTACCAGTCCTAAGGCACATATCTAGATGCACTGAGTAGAGTTGTAATGAACGGGTCACCCAGGTGAATTCCAATGGCTAACCACCTCCCAATAGTTAATTGAAGTAATTGATGTTGGGTTAGTTCTCCCACCAAGTAGTGAAGCTGATGGAGCAAAAGCCATTGGTACATTATTCAAATGCATAGTTGGCACATGGAAGCAAATGGTATAGTAATTGAGTATAGAAGAAAAGATGTACCTTTGTGGCCATTGAGCTAGTAGTGGTTATGGAGAAGGTGTTGTTGTAACTAGAGGCCAGGAGGCCTAGGAAGAAGTTGAGGAGTGAAGTGAGACCAAAGACATGTCAGAGCCTAGCGGCGGAAGCAAAAGGGCATAGTGTGTAAGTTTTAAGCACCTAGGATAGTCTGAGTGGAACAACTAAAACATCAAGACTATTGGTAGTCCCATCACTAAGTGCTAGGAAGCCTGAGCTAAGAGGCCGTGGACAAATCCCAAAGAGTTGCTTGTTACCTTGGGGTTCTGGCACTTGTGCTAGGGAATTTTCTCTAGTAAGAATGCAAGTGTAAGGAACTCTAGAGTAGCAAAGGTAGTAGGATCACGATCCGTAGGTGATATATGCGTACTTGGTTAATACACTGGTATGCCTAATGCATTGGGGCATGTTCGAGATGGGCATTGAAGACCCATGCTCTGGGGTGCATTGTGACTTACAGTTCTTGGTAAACCATTATTTTGGAATAGCCCTAGAGTATAGTGGATCATGGAATGGAGAATGCCTTGGGGTGCTAGAAATGTATGTGGCATGGCCACAGTACACTAGTGACACATTTTTCCTAGTGACTGATAAGAGATATCAGGTACCAAACCTATAGTGAGGAATTGTCAATGTGAGTGTTAGTGGATGAGTTGTATGCTCATTAAGCTAACTTGCACTAAGAGGTTTGGTATAGAGATGTTGGGTGTCAAACTTGGAGTGAGACTTGCAAGTGTAAGTGTTAATGAACAAGTTTAACTTGTTAAGTTAGCTTACAATAGTGGGTTCAAGCATAAAAGAAAAGTTTAAGGAACGTGACTAGTGTCAGGCTTGAGTAAGGAACCATCAATATGAGAGTTAGTGGACAAGTTATATACTTGTTAAGCTATTCTTACACTGAGGTGTTTTGGTACATGTGTGTTAGGTGCCGAACCTAGAGTAAGCTTCAAGTGTAAGTGTTAATGGACAAGCTTTAAGGTCGTTAAGCTAGCTTACCCTTAAAAGGTTCAGCCACAAGAGGAAGTGTGAAGAAGTTGTGGTAGCCAGCATTTTGGAACAAGTTGAAACCTGTTAAGGATCCTTCAGTAGCATTAACAAGCTAGGGATAGTGGAAGACCATACCCTAGCCTTCAAAAGTGAAGTTGCACAAAGGTGTGTAAGATCGAGTAAGGTCAGGTCATGGTGGGGAGGATAATGAATGGTTGTTCGCACTTTGTTAAATGTGAGCATAAAGTATGGAGTTGGCTTTATTACCTATACAAGTTATGGCTCGACTTAAGTGCCCTGAGGCATTAGTCTAATAGGTCGGGTAGGTGAACACCAAGTGGGTTGTCGTGGAGCTGACACCCCTTGGTAGGTTTAAATGGGATATGTGGCACTATATCCCAGGTTTCATCTTAAGGTGGGGAGATACAATTTAGAGGACCAAATTTTCCAAGGTGGGGAGAATGTTACGGCCCTCCAAGTATCTGATCAGTAACAGTCAAGTAAGACTGGGTTGTAAGTTAAGAAATCCCTTACTAAATATTTGTTATGCATTTCAAGCAAGTAGAAAGGTTTAGAAAGGCTCCTCAAACACAATTGGCACCTATGTGTTACCAGGGGCAAAATGGTGATTTTGTATCCTGAGGTGATAAGATTGGTTTTAAAGCTCAAAGTAGTTCTTTTGGACCTAAGTGTCAAGAAACCAAAGTGGGGGATGGAATTACCAAAGTTAGTGGCACTACTTGGAGGTGGGGTTCTTTTGGAAAAATTAAAGTTGTTGAAGGACCAAAGTGAAGAAGGTTGGGTTTTAAACCATTTTGGGTGGCTTGAATGTCACTATTCATCATCCCTTCCATCTCAAACTCGTAGCTCTTTCTTCTCCCACAAAATTCATGCCCAAATCTCATTCTTTCTTTCATTTCTTGATGAATTTAGAAGCTCCATGGAGTGCCCAAGTAAAGGCAAGCTTACTCTTGCATAGTCTTGGTGGATTGAGCTTTGGAGGGACGTTTTTGGTCCTTGGAAACTTGGGTAAATTTTTCCCCTTTGTGTTCTTGGTTTCTTAAGCTTTCTTGAGGTTGGGTCAATCTTAGTTGAGCTAGAATTGGTGCCATTTGTGATGAAGTTGTCTTGGAACCATAGGAAACTCATAATGGAGCCATAGAAGCTTTGGTGCTCAACTTGCTTGATTTTTCTTTGGATGTGTTTAAGGAAAGGGGATTTCTTGTTTTCCTTGTTATGTTAATGCATTTTCAGCATATTTAGCCTTAGGGATTAGTAATTGCAAGCCTATAAGTGATTGGATGATTGGAACCATGTTTGAGTCAATCGCGCATAGTTTTCATGATGATCGACGAAGCTGGCAAGTTTCTGGTGCTGAGCCACCATTCTGGGGGCTTAGGCGCCAAAAGAATTCATGTGCAAGTCATGATCCTAAGGCCTAGGCACTTGGACACTCATTTTTAGGCAGCATCAAATGAATGCTGCCACCGTGGTGCCAGTCTCGTGATGCAGCACCATCGTTGCCTCGGAACTCAACCAAAGAGGGTGTTTTTGGTTCCTAATTGGTTCCTAAACATACTAGACATGTTCCTAAGGTTGATTCAAGATTTATAATGGTAATGGAATGAAGAAAAAGAGACAAATGGATCAAATGAAGCAAGGAGAAAATGGTGTGTGCACAATTGAACCACGCATGTCCATAAGGGTATTTTGGTGCCCTAGTTGAGGCTTGTAGTTATCCCTATGACTGTTTAAATTAATTAATAGTGAGAAACCAAGTACTTTAAACAAGGAGCATGGTGAACTAGCAATGGTGAAGTAGAATCATGGCCTAGGCAACTAAGGGAAGTGCATGTGCACTAAGGCACGGTTAGTGTGGGTAACTTGTGGCACAACATCTTGTAGCTAGGTAAGATAATTAGGGTTAGTATTTCATTAAACCTAGATTGGTTCAAGAGCTACAAGAACTATGAAGAATTAATGAAAACACCTAAGGGCCAAAGAAGGCACTATAGGGCTAATAGGGGCACCCAAGTGCATTTGGGCTTAATGTGAGCTCTAAGGCGTATGGGAATCCTAGATTGGGTAATGTGTGACCTTGGTATGGATTAGGTGGTTGCTTAATACCCAAGTAAGTGCAAGCCACCCTAAGGAATCAAAAGGAACACTAAAAGCTCTAAGTAGGTAGGTGACTTAACACTCAAGCTAAGTTACTTGGGCACATTGAGCGGTCTTTGAGGAGCATGTTAGTTATTCTACCTTAGTGAATTTGGGACCTTAATATGTGCTAGGAAACACAAGGAGCACTTAGAGCAAGTGTGATTCCTAGTGATGGGCAACTCATTGAAGTGTAGCAAGTGCCAGGCCCAGTATTGTTAATGGTTCACCAAAGAAGGTGGAGGCTTAGTAACACTTGGTCACCTAGTTGGGTCATAGACCTGAGAGACTAAGGTGGAAGCCTAGTACACCTAGGGGTGGAGGTTTAGTATGCCTAGCTACCTTTTTGGGTCATAGGCCCAAGGAGCTAGATCGGGAACCTAGTACACCCAAATTAGATTGGCCATGTGCTAGTCAAGGTTCACCAAAGGAAGGGTGAAAGGTTAGTAACACCTAATGGCCTAGCCTTGTCCTAGACCTAAGGCACTAGTGTAGGACCTTAGTGCACCCAACTTGGCTTCACCAAGTAAACTTACTCCTGCATATAGTATTCAAGGGGAGCTTATTACGTGCTTAGGTGATAACCTGGCAGAGTAGGCAAGTCAAGGCTTACTAGAGTGTGTTTATGGCCAGAACTCATTAGGAAAGGAGTAGGATGAGGAAGGGTCCTAAGGGACTGGAGTATATGCACATATATTAGGCCTCAGACTATTATGAGCTCACAGTAGATTTTTGACATTTGTTGTCTATTGTCCACTAGTGTTTTCTTTTGCAGGTACCCCCGAAGACCCCTTACTGAGAATTTGTGATTCTCACCCCTTAGTTTATATATTCAGGTTTGGGTGGTTCAGCTAGCAACCCAAGATGGTTGTTGAGCTAGATGAGCAGTGGCTGATCTAGGAGAAAAAGGGGGAGGTCAAGGCTATCAACACTTATGAGGTACAGCTCAAGTGGTTAGCCTAGTAGGATAATCTTAGTAGGTTATGCTTGAGTACTTAATTGTACTAGATGCCTTTAACAACAATGGCTAGTTTTGTGTTTTGGTTTGTGCTTCATGTACATAGCCGAATAATGTACATAGGGTTGATGCTTGTAGAAAACATGTTTATGGCTTTGGCTAGTTTTACAATTGTTTTTAGGTACGGTACTGCCACTGTTTTGAATGTTTGAAATTACGTTTAAATTTCCATGCCAAAGCTACCCATGCATTATTTAATGCTAGTATTTATGTTAGTAAGCTTAGGTCATGTGCATTAGTTTTTATCACAAGCAAAGAAAGCAATAATTACAAACCAAAACCCGAGAATTTTCCTAAATTTATAGCGATCCTGGGCAGCAGGCAGCCATAGGCGGCCTAGGGCTACCATATACTTGATGACTAGTTCCTTTGTGATCTACACTAAACATAAAAGCCTAAAGGACTTCTTCACTCATAAAGAGTTGAACATTAGGCAAAGCAGATGCTTAGAGTATATTAAGGACTATGACTGTAGTATAGAGTATATAGAGTGCAAAGGCAATATGGTAGGAGATGCCTTCAGCAGGAAGTACACTGGTCTTCTGAAATAAGGATCCATAGCTAATCGTGATGAGCAATAGTGCACTATGCCTCTGGCATAAGTGGAAAAAATGGGTGGAAGCTTAAATCTATACATTAACAATCCAGTCTGGATGGATTTAAGAGGTCAGAAAGGCATAAGACACAGATCCTGAATTGAAAAAGATTTTAGGAGAGGAAAAATGTTCCCTAAATGAATCCTTTGCCTACAAGCAAGGATTATTGTACTTTAAGGACCGAATCTATGTGCCTAAAGGCCAAAGCTTAAGGATGAAATACATGAAGAAGCTTACACAAGCAAGTTGAACATCTATCCAAGAAGTGAGAAAATGTATAAAGATTTGAAGACTCATTTCCAGTGGCCAAATATGAAGAGAGACATAGCTACTTATGTCTCTAAATGTGCCACATGCCAGAGGGTAAAGGTACATCACCAGAAGCCAATTGGTACCCTATAGACTCTACCTATACCAGTAAAGAAGTGGAGCAACATAACGATGGACTTTTTGACTGTGTTGCCCATGACTAGATTAAGGCATGATACAATTTATGTCATTGTCGATAGCCTAACCAAATGTGCCTAGTTATTGCCTATGAAACTCACAGATTCTCTGGAGAAGTTGGCTCAGATGTGTATGCAAGAGATAGCGAGACTACATGGAATACCAAATTCCATTGTATATAATAAAGATCAATGATTTATAGCTCAAATTTTAAGTGCTTTTCACAAAGCACTAGGTACCAAAATCCACCTGAGTACTGCTTATCACCCTCAAACTGATGGGCATACTGAAAGGGTGATACATATACTGGAAGACATGCTCAGGAGTTGTGTGTTGGATTTCAAAGGTGAATGGGACCAACACTTGCCACTGGTGGAATTTTCTTATAACAATAGTTGTTAAAGCACCATTGGCATGAAACCTTATGACGTATTATATGGAAGATGATGCATGACACCCCACTGTTGGGTGGAAGCCTTAGATAGGCTAGAGTTGGGTCCCAAAATCATTGAGGAAACTATTGCCAAGAACAAGAAGATTCAAGACAGATTAGAGGCAGTGAATGGAAGAACCACAGCCTATGTGAATAGAAGTAGGGGAGAGACTTGGAGTTTGCGGTTGGTGACAATGTTTGGCTGAATGTTTTACCAACCAAAGGCACTGATAAATTTGTTAGAAGAACCAAGTTAGCTCCAAGGTATATAGGTCTTTATGAGATTTTGGGCAGAGTGGGCAAGGTAGCATAGAAGTTAGCTTTACCACCAAGCATGTCAAGTGTTCATAATGTTTTTAACATCAGTATGCTTAAGAAGTGTCTATTGGACACAAAGCATGCTATTGTAGTGGAAGACATACTATTGGAACCTAACTTGATGTATGAAGAGAACCCTATAGCTATCTTGGCCAAGGACACCAAAATGTTAAGAAACAAGCTCATTCCCACAGTTAAAGTTCAGTGGTCACACCACTTTGATAGAGAAGCAACCTTGGAAATTGAGAAACACCTTATGGAAAGGTATCCTACAGAATAACCGAAGCTAAACGAAATTTTGGAGGACCAAAATTTTTAAAGGGGGGAGGATTGCTACCACCTCACAAAAATGTGAGAATTACAAAGTGTGCCATAATGGTCAAAAACCATTATATTGTGTAATTCTCATCATAGTGATTAAAGTGTGAAGGGTAAAGGGCATGATCAACACGTCCTTAGAAGTTTTCTAAGTTGGTAACTTGGCCCCCAAGAAAAGCCTTAAGGATTGCTTGTTTGTTAAGCAACCAATGGACTTTTTTGTAAGGTTTTAGAAATTCGGGTACTTAATTGCAAAACTCTCAAGAAAGAGCTTTGGACAGTTATTGGAAGGATATGAATGGTATGAAAGTGCTATTAGAGAGCCAAATTGCTTATAGAAGACAAGTGTTGACAAAGAAAACACAAAAGGCATTAAGGACCTAAGTGTCCAAGTATAAGCCCTTAGATGTCCAAGCTTTTGACTTAAGTCAAATGGTGAAATTGTAGGGTTCCCCCACAAGGTGGCACGGCTATGGCATGATAAAGATGTCAAACATTTGGGCCATGAGTTTAAGACTAAGAAACCGTCATTTTCTAGCAAGGAAAATGACATAAAGCATGGTTAAGGCTATTAAGGGTGTTTAGTTTACTAAAGCCCATTTAAGTAGTCACTTCCTTCTTTTCTTCTCTCATATTTGAACATACCAGCCACCAACCACCGCCACACTTCCTCCATACCTACCATACCTCCAAGCTTGCAATTAGTTGCAATTGAAATCAAGAAAGAGCAATTGAAAGCATACTATTGCTATTGCTTGGGTGCACCAAGAATCGAGCTTAAAATTTGGCAGACCCATCGAGGTAAGGAGTTCTCATGCTCCCATGGACTATTTACTGTATTTTCCAAGAGCCATTGTTATGGCCCTTCTAATGGGAGGTGCAATTGAGGAAGTTAAAGTGTTTTAATTTAAGTTTAGAAGCTTAATTCAAGTTTACATAGCAAGAATAGAGAAGTTTAGCAAAGTTCACTAAGTTCCGAGAAGAATAAGCACTGAACAAAGTTCAGGGGCAAAATGGTAATTTTGCATCCTGAATAGCCGGGACGAGTCCCGAGTATTTTAAAATGAATTTTTAGAACTTAACTCTCAACCTTAACTCAAACTTGAAAAATAGACAAGAATTTAATCAAGAACTACTAAGTTACAAAGATGGGGGACCTAATTGCATTAAACTTGAAACCTTGATGATCTTGATGCTAAGTGAGGGTTTAAGAAGGGAAAGAGAAGGGAGGCTGCCATAATCACGTTCTTAACCTTCCCTCACTCATTTCTCTCTCAAATTAAGCTTGGAATCAAGTGATCTTGGTGTCAAGAGGTGCAATTCAAGGTGGTTAAGTTTGGAGAAGTGATTTTCAAGCTTGGAATCATGTTTTTGAAGCTTGGAAGGGTGTTTTTCTCCATCCCTTATTTTTGAATGCGGTAAGAGTTGTGTTCTTGACTGAATTCATGCTATTTAGTTACTTTGAAGCTTGGGTTTTGGTTAGAGAATGTAATTTTGATGTTTAGTGCCATTGTTTTGATTGGAATTTAGGTAGAACTTTGGTGGGCTTGTTGAACAAAAAAAGGCTTGATTCTTGCTTGTTTCTTGGAAGTTAAGGTAAGGGAGTTGTGTTTTTAAGTTCATGGAATGCCATTAGCTTGGATTTGCTTGAGAAATTTGAGTGGTTTTAGCTAAGGCATTAAGGAAATGTTGTGATTGAATTATGGTGGACTAGAGGAATTGGGAGGATTGGATTGATGTTACAAGACATCATAGCTTATCTTTTGATAGTTGGTTATGTTCTATGCAACATGTACTATGTGTGTATGAAATTTGGAGGCATTCCATGCATGTTTGATATGTGTGGGAAGTGTCGAAAGTTCATAGCAGTAAAATTGGGGTTTTCTGGGCATTTTGCAGGTTTGGCGACGCGTCGCCAATCCCCATGAGTTCCCACAACGCATCGCCAATCCAGAAAAATGTCCCAGAACGTCGACAACTGTGGCGACGTGTCGCCGAGACAGCATCTGACACCCAATTTTCTTTTCAGCATAACTTTTCGTTCGGGTGTCTGATTGAGGTGATTCAAGATTCCACATGAAGCTAAGAGGGAGTACTATCACCTCAATGTTTTAAAAACACTTATATTGTCCTAGTTTTAGATTTCTATTAACTCAAAGTGAAGGCAAGTTTTTAAGGAACTATGTTGCAAATGAACATAATTAGCTACCACTAGCTCAGGTGAGAGGTTTAGAGCCCTTGTCGGCCTAGCCGTACCATAGCCACGAGGTCACAAGATGAAACCTTGTTCATCTAGTCTACATCAATGAGGCCCTGCGGCCTAGTCTACAAAGTCCCACCATAATTCCCCTGCATAACAACTATGGGAAGGCTACATGATCGTTTGCAGTAAGCTTCGGCTTGCTAGGAGCGGGTTTAAACTTGCTAGGGGCGGAGTGATACTCCGTGAGGAGGACTACTTGAGGAGAGGTCTTTGGCCTAGTTATATATGAATATATAATAGCACCCTCGTGCTGTGTGAGCTCGCAGCAAGAGTCCTAGGGTTTTCTTGCAGGTACATTGAAGATCCCTTACTGAGAATTGTCGAATTCTCACTCCCTGGTTTTGTTATGCAGAGTCTGAAGTTGCTGGACCGGGTAATCCCTGAGGATTATCTCGGTAGCACTCTTTTGTGTGTACAGGTATGGCTGTTGAGAATCATTATGATTCTAGTCTACATAAGTGCTTAGTTGGTTTGTTGGTCTGGTAGCAGTACTAACTAGTATCTTCCTTTGGCTGCAGAGCCTAGTAGCACTTGGCAAAGGACTTTTGAGACTCGCCATTGGGATGTGTGTCCAGGGTGGGAGCTAGGGTAAAGAGATCTCAGTAAAGTCTTGTATTTTGATACAGTACTTTGGTTTGCCTCCATAGTCTATGTTATGAGGAGTCCTTGACTCCAGGATTGCTCTTGGGTGAGGGCATTAGTTGCTTTATGTATGAATGCTTTCAATAAACCAAGTCAAAGCATAAGAGCATGCATATTGCATATTCTAGGTTAATCAACTAGTAGCATGGGATTTAATCCGCACACATACACAACTAGCCAATTGCAATCCACCGTGAGACCAACTGTCACTGGGCTTCCTAGGCAAGGGCACGGGCGGTGGTGTCAGCCATGAGCTTGATAAACCAAGCTTAGTGAGGGGAGTGCACTTAGTGAAGGTTTTGTGACCTAGTTTTAAGTGCACAATGATGGCAGCGAAAATTGGGTTTTCTTGAGCCCAAAGTTAGTACTAACTAATGTTAAAAGTCTCCTAAGACAAATATTATGGTTGAAGAGGGCTGACATAGTGATTTACTTATGTTTATTTCATGTTTTATGGACTAACCATTGTTAATTGTTGTTGCTGCACTTCTTGTGTTTGATGTTTGTGTTTGGCTGCTGCATTTGATTGCTATATGTTGGATATATGCATTGTGTTTCTTGTGTTTTAGTGCCTTTGGATGCAGGTGATAATAAGGGTTATGATAGCCGAAGGGCTATCGCCCCCAAGATCTCCTGATCGGCTAGCCTGACGCCACCCTCGGAAGGGGTTTACCCCGACCTCGGGGCATTCTCAAGACCACCCTGGGAAAGGAACATGACTAACTTTGGGAAAAGGTGTCTTCACCACCCTTAGATTTGCAAAGCTATCAACCTCAAAAAAGTAGATCCACCATCCTCGATAGAGGGAAAAGTCCCCCAAAGGTGACCTACTCTGCAGAAGGGCCTTGCCCGATAGCCCTCAGGGGGAAAATCTCTGTCCGAAGGGGTCTCATGGAGATACAAAAAAAATGGTTAAGGAGCCTCTGAGAAAGAGACCTCACACACGCCCCTGCCCTTTGGCCAGAATGGCTTACGGCCAACTGGAGATGCCTACCTCCGAAGGTGCGGATCGAATATGACCGAACAGATGTCATGATCTGAACAAGCTGTGTCAAACGGCCTCATCCCTCCACCCTCCAATAAATACTTGGGGGGACCTTGGCAAGGACACAAGACTTGTTACCCACTTCGGGGTAGTCCAGTTATGGTGCCAAAACTGTGCATTTAGACTCCCAGGATTGGTAATGTTCTGTAGGCCATTAGAACACTAACCTTAGTGTGCATACCCAAGTGGCCCTCTTGGGCACTATGTAAATACATGCATATTGGCCCAACCATCACACACATATTCACATTTCATGCACACCATAGCAGCAAAGAAGGAAAACACTAGCACAAGTCTTAGTTTTGGCTTCCACACATTAGGCAATCTTGTTTAGTTCTAGTGGCCAGCTACTGCACCTGTAACTTCCACTAATAAACTGTATCATTGTAGCCTCATAACCCCTGTTTTCCTTGCCCCATTATGAATTAGAGACTTATAGGAAACCAAGGAATTTTGTTTTACATCAATAGCCCACCTATGGACCAAGTTATGGATTTTTTAATTTGGTTACAAAATTCTGACCAAATAAACAGTAGCTCAGCCAATTTTGAAACATCATATCTTTGTCTAAAAGAATCCAAATCCAGAAATTTAAAATTCCAGTTCAAAATCTAGATGTTATCTAGGTGTGGTCAAAATTTCATACCAATATTCATTCTACACAGGGAGATATTAAACTTTAGGTACATGGTCGAAATTCTGGCAACTTTTGGACCATTTTGCCCATACAATTTTTCCAAACCATGCAAACACTTCATTCACAAGGGGAAAGCCCTACAAGGCTATCCCATACATGTCCAATACACATATGAATTACATTCGCTTTCTTTTAACAACTTTATGTGGTCAAAACAGAATTTACAAGTAAGCAGCCCATCATTCACACTTAGGCAGCTTTGCACCACATCACTTACATAGCCAAAACATTACTCAAATGTTCACATACTTGTCTCATTTTACATACACTACATGTACATGCATACATGCACAAAAATATGGTATTAACTCAGATAAATATACACCCTAAGTTACAGGAGTTCCTGAGGGCCAATGGACTCCAGAACAGGATGCTGGACAGCTGCTGCACAACACAATAAGTACCACCATTAAAAATATCAAATGTGCTCCTAAAATCACAAAAATTTCCAGATCATAACTAGAAATATGGAAGTTCATGTACCTGAAATTTAAGATTAAAAATCAAACTACAAAGGTTAGTTTGAAGGTGATCTTTCTGCTGGACCTGAAATGACAGAATTGAGGGGAGTAAGTTTCATTGAGAAACTTAGTAAGGGTAACACTTCGTTTCTTAAGGTAATGTATCCTCATTAAAACCTGCATCCAAAGACACTAAAACACAAAAACCACAATGCATACATACAAGATATAGCAACCAAATGCAGCAGCCAAACACAAACAACAAACACATGAAATGTGGCAGCAACATATACCATAGGTTAGTCCATAAAACACATAATAAACATAACCAAATCACTATGGCAGACCTCCTCAAGCTAATTCTTAGTCTTAGGAGGATTTTAACAGCAGTTAGTACTAACTTTGGACTACAGAAACCCTCACTCTACTGCCATCATTGTGCACTTCACACTAGGTCACAAAACCTTCAATAAGTGCACTCCCCTCACTAAGCTTGGTTCATCAAGCACATGGCTCTCTTCCAAGCTTAGCCCTAGCTCCATGGATGTTTGAAAATTACAGAAAACAGTCCATAAGAGCAAGAGAACCCTTATCAAAGTGAGTATGCCGAATTTGAAGCTTAATCCTTGAAGTATGCAAGAAATAGCTCTAGTTTGCTTGCAATTGCTTCCTTTTGCCTTCAATTTCAATCAATTGCAAGTTTGAAGGTGTGGTGGCTATGGAGGAAGTATGGCTGTGTTCTTGGGCTGGGGGAGGATGAGAATGAGAGAGGGATAAGTGATTTGGCCACTTAAATGGCCTTAAATGAGCTTAAGGGCACCAAAACACACTTAACAAGTTTAACCTTTGCTTTATGTCATTTTCCTTCTCACTAATTATGGTTTCCTTGTCTTAAACTCATTGGTACACATGTGCCCAAATTTTTTGACTAATTATTAAGTCATGGCTGCCTCTCCATAGTGGGATAACCCCACAATTCCACCCTTAGACTTAAGTCAAAAGCTTGAACACCTTAAGGTTTACACTAGGACATTTAGGTCCTCATTGCCTTTAGTGTTTCCTTTGTCCAAACTTGTCTTCCATGAGCAATTTGGTCCTCCAATAGCACTTTCATACCATTTATATCCTGTCCATAACTCTCCAAGTCTCTTTCTTGAGAGTTTTGCAATTGAGTACCCAAATTTCCAAAACCTTACAAAAAAGTCCATAGGTTGCTTGACAAACAAGCAATCCTTAAGGCTTTTCTTGGGGACCAAGTTACCAACTTGGAACACTTTTAAGGAGTTTTTGATCATGCCTTTTACCCCCCACACTTCAATCACTATGGTGAGAATTACACAATATAATGGTTTTTAGCCATTATGACACATTGTAATTCTCCCATTTTGTGAGGTGGTAACAAGACTCTTATTATTCTCTGCTCTGTGCTCTTTACTACCACTCTCACAAATACTAACTTCGGTGCCAGAGGCTCCTCCTCAGGAAACATACTCCGGGGAGCTCCTAACCCTTGCTCTTCTAAGTGCTTCAGATACTCTCACACTGAAAGTCCTCTCCGTGGACCAACATGTCATTCAATGAAGGTTCTGTCGGGCATCATTTGGCACCATCTGTGGGAACCCATTCACAGGTCGCCCGTTGTTGAGACTCGGCATTCTAAAGACAAGAGACTCCCAAGGTCATAGTATGCACCGAAAACTCAAGTAGGAACTGAATAGCCTGCTCCATAGACTTCTTTACCTGAGGATGAACGTCCTCTGATGATCACAATGGGCTTTCTATGTGACTTTCAGCGCTCTATCATGGCTGAAATGACCCAACAGCTTGAACAAAGGTGGTACAACCACCTCCTAGGGGAAAGACACTTTCTCTTAGTACCCGTTAAGAGAGAAACCCAAGGTTACCTCCTTGAAGCTCCAGAAGTGGGGGTTCTCACGATGAGTCTTCAACAGAGAATGTACCCCTAGAGGATGGTGCACTGGAGAAACAGTGTCAAAGGGGCCTAGAACTTCCTGTCGACGAAGTCCATCCGTTGACAGGAAGTCCCAGTTCCCTCATCGGCGAAGTTACTCACTAAAAAGATGACATCACCCTCTGTTGCTGGTAACTTCCAGGCAACGAGGAGAGGACAGCACTACCATCCTCATGGAGAGAATCCTTGAGAGGCTGGAGAAGGTGGAAAAATAGGTTTCTCAAAAACCTGTCTGGTAAAGGTTGTCAGAGACCTTTACCGGAGAATAATCACCCTTTATCCATGCAGTAGTAGAGGCACCTATGCCAAGTGACTTCTGAGTATCACACATGGAGATGTATGATGGACGTAGCAACCCCCAAGCCCACTTGACGAATTATAGGCGTAGCATGATGTTGCATGGTGCTGCTGACTCCACCTTTTGCAAGTGTTTCAAAGTCACCTTGTTAAGGCCGGCAACTGTGTGGTACAACTCCCTAGCTCCCAAAACCAAAATGGTCTTCTAGGAGTTATCCATCGCATTCACCCAGTAGTTCATTGAAAGTAGATAGACGGTGAAGATGCTCATCCAAATGTTTGACATAGCCTAAAAAAATAGGGAGACCATTCTGGACTATGTCAAAATGTTCAACCGAGAAGCCCTGAGTGTGCCCGACTTTTGCCCCAAAATCTGCATCCTCACCATGATCAGGGGACATAGGAGAGATTCACAACTTTTCTACAAGTTCTCCAAAGATCCCCCTAACACCATTCGAGAATTCTACCGAAGGGTAGAATAGCACATGAAGGCCGAAGAGCTGAGGATGGGAGGGCCAAAGTCTGATCGCAACCACAATAAGGGTCAGAGTCACCAACCTCGGTACCCCACCAAAGGCGGGGGTAGACCAAGGAAATAAAGGGGGAAGAGGCTGGTGTCGTTCACTCCCCTGAACACCATAAGGATGAACATACTAATGGCCATGGAAAGGCAAGGGACATTAATCCAACGTCCGAAGGCAATGACCTCAGCTAACAAGAAGAATATGAAGAAGTTCTGCCAATTCCACCGGGACCACGGGCACAATACTGAAGATTTCTTTCAACTGAGGAAGTACTTTGAATCCCTGATCAAGCAAGGGCAACTTCACCATTACCTATGGATGCCCTCTCCCAAAGCCCAGGAAAGGAAGGAGGAAGATAGAAGGGGGAAGAATGAGGACTATGATTCCGACCGATGTCAGAACTGAAGTCCCAGAAAACACCCACCACCTCTGGCAGGAGTAATCTAGACGATTACCACAAGAATACCCACACTGAAAGGAAAAGGAAAGTCCATGAAATCTCGATGATGGAATTTGGCAACCCATTGAACAAGCTTGTTCAAAAAGACGGGTCTACGGTGAAGTTCCCTCATGATGACCCCCTCCTAATCATAGCAAGGATAGGGAGCTGGGACATCAAAAGAGTGCTCATCGATGATGGCTCCAACACCGACATTCTGTTCTCCCACGTATTGCCGAACTTGGGTGTCTCAAAGGGTGAACTTCCTGTACTTGGATGGATCAATCTGGCCTTTATGCTAAGGGGAACCTCGGTTCAGACCAAGGAATAACTCTTTGGTTCCACCATGATGAGATTCATCGTCATAGATGTGCCTTCTTCATACAGTGCCATCCTCAAAAGGCAGGCATGGGGTAATCTTCATATTTGCCCAGATCTGAAGTACCTAACGGTCACATTCGGCATAAAGGAAAGGGATTGGTAAATATTCATTGATCAAGCCGAAGTGAGGAAAGTCTTCGTGAAGGCAAGATAGAGCCTAATAAAAGTGCATGCACAAACTTCTAGAGAAAAGAGCATGGCAAGCGAAGAGGAAAGAAGCAACTTTGAAAAAATAGAAATAGAGGATATAAAGCTTGTCTCAGACTAAAGTACCCAAGTAGGGAAAAAACTAGCCGAAGCTGACAAGGAAAAGCTTGTATCCCTTCTATTAATGAACAAAGATCTGTTTTCCTACTCTCCGAGTGATATGCCTAGGGTGGACCCTGGTATAATTCAACATTGTCTTAAAGTGTGTCTCAAGGTGAAGCCTATTCGGTAGAAAAAAACATAGCCTCTTGGTGCATAAGAACAACTTTGTTAAAATCGAAGTCCAATGGTTAACAGAGACGGGAATAATAAAGGTGGTTAAGTACCCTGAATGGCTAAGCAATGTAGTTGTTGCAACAAAGAAAGGGAGTGATGAGCTCCAGATGTAAATTGACTTCCGAAACATAAATGATGCATGTCTAAAGGATTCGTATCCTTTGCCACCAATAGACCAATTGGTAGACTCCACTGCTGAATATGGTCTGCTTAGCTTCCTCCAAGCCTTTCACGGATATCACCAAATTTGGATGAATCCCGAAGATGAGGAAAAGACTGCCTTCATTACCGAAATTGGGAATTTCTGCTACGTGTGAATGCCCTTCAACCTTAAAAACACGAGAGCAACATACAAAGACTAATGAACAAGGTATTTAGCTCCCAAATTGGTAGAAATATGGAAGTATATGTTGATGATATGATAGTCAAGAGCAAACAGCCTGGTAGTCATATTGTAGACTTGGAGGAAACATTCCACCAACTTTAGGAATTTGGGATCCGTCTTAATCTCGAGAAATATGTGTTTGGGGTAACGATTGGCAAATTCCTTGGGTTTATAGTATCTAAAAGAGGTAAAGATGCCAACCCAGAAAAGGTTAAGGTCCTGTTAGGACTACGAACTCCCACAATGACCAAGGATGTGGAAAGGCTCACTAGGAGAATCACGGCCCTTAGTAGATTCATATCCAAATACGGGGACCGGTGCCAACCATTCTTCAAAGTGCTCACCAAAGCAGCAAAGAATGAAGGTAACCTTGGTTCCAAGGAACAACCTTGGAACGAAGATTGCCAAAAGCTTGGGACAAACTCAAGAGCCACTTAACCCACTTGCTGACACTTCGGTAGCCGCTAGAAGGAGAACCACTCATCCTCTATCTCGTCGTTACCAAAAAGGCCATAAGTTTGGTACTTGTAAGGGAAGAATGAGGAAAACAGTGGCCAGTATACTATACAAGCAAGTCCCTGCACAGTGCCAAAGTTAGGTACCCTCTCCTGCAAAAGGCCATATATGCTCTGGTGTTGGCAAGCAGAAGGCTGTGCCCTTACTTCCAAGGACATCCTATCATTATTTGAAGTAACCTACCTTTTAGTGATGTCATGAGGAAGGTAGACCACTCTGGAAGATTATCAAAGTGGGGCATCGAGCTCGGTGACTACGACATCACCTATGAGCCGAGAAGGGCAATAAAGGCCCAACCATTGGCTGACTTCATCGCTAAAGTACCAAAAACTGAAGATACCACAGAGTACCTCGATAGTAATGAACCTGAGTGGACACTCTTCATCGATGGTGCCTCCGGTTCTGAACATCAAGGAGCCGAAGTAATTCTGTATGGACCCGAGGTATGAAAGCGTTAAAGTCCATCAAATTTGGTTTCAGCGTCACGTATAATGTTGCCGAATATGAAGTCCTCATAGCAGGCTTACGGTTGGCAAAAAGAGTTGGTGTGAGAAATTTAAAGGCCCACAGCGGTTTTCAGCTGGTGGCCCAAAAGATGGCAGAGGACTACGGGGCAAAAGGCCCAAACTTGGTAAAGTACCATGACCTCACAAAAAGGCTTATCCAAGAATTCGACAAGGTACAGATAGAAAACATATCTCAGCAGGATAATATGGAGGCGAATACTTTGGCCAAATCAAATGAGTCCATTGAAGTGCCTTATCAGCCTAGCATAGCATTAATGTGCATAGCAACCTCGGGAAAAGGGTGGAAAGATCCTATCAAGAAATATCTCACAACTTCAGAACTTCCCAAAAACCCTCTTGAAGCTGCGAAAGTGCAAAAGCGGTCACATAAATACTTACTGATTAGAGAATAGTTGTATTGACAAGGGTACACAAAATCCGCTCCAAAGGTGTGTCAACAAAGAGGACGTTGAGATAGCCCTTAAAGAAGTGCATGAGGGGGCTTATGGTTTTCACATCGGGACTAATGCCCTTGCCGGAGTGCTACTCTGCCAAGGATATTTCTAGCCTACCTTAAGGAAGGATGTGAGTTAGTTTGCCCAGAAATGCGACAAGTGCCAGAGACACATTTCCATCTATAGACTACCCTCAGAGGTAATCATTTCGGCAAAACTATCATTGCCCCTTCGCTGTTTGGGGTGTTAACCTAATTGGGCCTCTTCCAACAACTCCAGGAGGAGTGAAGTTCTACGTGGTCGCAATAGACTATTTCACCAAGTGGATCAAGGCAGAGCCTTTAGGAGCAATATCGGCAAAGGACATAGAAAGATTTGTTTGGAATAACATTATATTCAGATTTGGCGTAGCGAGGGTGATAGTAGCTGATAATGGTTCCCAGTTTACCGATAAAGGTTTCCAGGAATTCACAGCCGACCTCAGGATAAAATTGTACTTCACCTCGGTTGCCCATCCTCAAAGAAATGGACAAGTTGAAGTGTCCAACAGAATGACAAAAGATGGTCTAAAAATGAGGTTGAAGGATGCAAAGGGAAAATGCCCTGGAGAGCTTCTGAACGTGCTGTGGAGCTACCGAACAACTCCTAGAAGGGCCACGGGTGAGACACCCTTCTCACTCATCTTTGGCATAGATTCCATTATCCTTGTCAAGGTTGTATAGCCATCTGTTAGAATACAGGAGTTCGACGAAGAAGGGAACAACCTTGATTTAAGAACCAAGTTGGATATGATTGACGAGCATAGAGAGATGGCCGAGCTCAGAAGAAAAGCTTTTCAGTAGAGAGTAGTCGTTGTTACAAACTTGCATGTTGAGTGTAAAGGAATCAAGAAAGGGGACCTCGTTATCTGAAAGGCTGAATTCGAAGCCCGAAGACCATCTCATGGAGTACTTTAGGCAAATTGGGATGCACATTGTTTCATCCTTGAGGAAGTTTGGCCAAGAGTCTATAAGCTCAGTGATACCGAAGGTGAAGAATTGAAAAATACAAGGGATTCAGACTCTTTGAAAAAATTCTACACTTAGAAAATTTTTCAAGGGAAAAATTGTGCAAAAGACGCCGAAGAAAGTGAACCGAATGTGATTGTTTCTGAAAGTGCATGAGTGATATTGTCCAATTTTTACTGAAGGTGGTCAACTGAACATGGTTGGTCCCAAAAGTACTTAACTATTTTTGAAAAGCAAGTCTTTCGAAGAAGGTTGACCGAAGATGGTTGTGAAACCTTCAAAGAGACTAAAGTTGTAAATCCTTAAAGGATAATATGACTCATCGCCGAAGATGGTTAAACGCCGAAGGACGAAGATAATGTCCAAAGTCATACCAATCAGGGTCTTGGCCAAAGTTTTGGACAAAAAAATGGGAAAGTTCCATTAAGTTTAAATGATGAAGTACAAAGTACAAAAAAAAAAAAAGAGAGAGAATAAGCCTATTGCTTGTCTCGCCCATCTTCGAGGTCTTAACATCCTCAACGCGATCATCTTCGGCATCATCATCCTCATCTTCGTCACCATCGTCAGCCAGAGGAGGAAGAATGGAGAGGTTGAGAAATTCAATACTCGACCATGCCGAGGATGGCCCTTTGGGGATATCAAGTGCCCCCAAGAAAGAAAGGTCAAGGTGAGGATACTGGGACAAGACTTGATGGCGAGCAAGGCAAAAACCATCCTGACACGAGGACTTAGTCACCTCATTGGACTTAGCCTTCTCCACCTTCAAATCCTCCAGTTCTTTCTTAAGTACTTCGACCTCCTTCTTCAGTTTCTTTTTCTTCTTATTTTTTTCCTTCTTCAACTGATCGATCCTGGCTATGAATTCGGCATTGAGCCCTAACGCCTTTGTGAGATCGGTAATGACATCCTCCTTCTCCTTCTGAAAGGCTTCATTTGTCAAAGTCAGTGCCGCCACCATCTCGCCAAGGTCTGACACTCTGGAAGAAAAGTCTTCCAAAAGCTCATTTTGGTTCTTCAGCACCTCTTCTCGAAGACTGGCCAGGTCCTTCTTCATAATTTTGTTGAGCTCGTCATACTTGACGACTGAGCCAGCAAATAGCTCCTTGGCCTTGGCCAAGTTCTCCTTCGAGTGACTTCAGACTGAAGGCTGTTTGGTCACCTAAGCCCGAAAATATCCACCGTACGCCAAAAGCTGCTAAAAGGAGTATTCCAAATGTTGGCCAAAAGCAACAAAAGCTCAAAAAATTTTGAAGTCCTAGCATGCTCGGTCATCATCATGGTAAGGACCTCCTTATTCGGGCACTCCATCATCAAAGACTGGAAGGTAGCATTAATCATAATACCCCTCACCATCTGATGGGCCATCTCCTGACTATCCTCGGAGAACAATCCATGTCCTCCATGAATGTCTAGAAGGGCTCCCTCGGGACCTTGTCCTTCAGGATTCTTGAATCCTGAAGGGCCCTCTTCTGGACATGCTCTACCATCCACTGAGTCTGTGCTCGCTCATCTGCAAAATCATTCCAAAGTTCAGTTATAACATTATCCCTTAGCCATTCATCTAAAAGGTCTAAAACACCAAAAAATCCCAAACCCATGGATGAATGGCTAAAGGACAAACCTGGTTAGAGTTCGGGGCCCTCTTCATCAGACTCACTGATGTCCAACACTTCAGCGGGGATGTCCATGCCCTTACTTCTTCACTGCACCTGAGCCTCTTTGGTAGACATCTACCCCAACAAAGTTCCCAGTGCCTCGACAGCAGCATCGGGACTTAGGGGGATAGAATGGATGGCGGGCTCCAAAGGCGGGTTAGCACGTGCAGGAGTTCAGTCGAGGACCTCCACTTGACCTTTGGGCGGACTTGGAAGGGAGCCCTCCTTACTTATCTTTGACTTCGGCACCGAAGATGACTTAGCTGACACCTTATTCTTCTTGGGTGCCTTCTTCTTCTGTTGCTCCCCCTCCTCCGCCTGATCAAGGAAGAGACTGATGCAGAAGGCTGCAGATTTATTGCCCATCTATATAAAAAAAAGAACATCAATGTAAGTACAAAAAAGTTATAAAAAAGAAAGTGGGAAAAAAGCTTACTCTCCACCAGTGCCAAGTGCGTAAGTTCGCCCCGAAGGGGCATGACCAACCACGGCTTCTTTCCATCCACGGTTAGTTTCAGTATGTTCAAGTCAATAAGGTGCTCTCTAATAACCCCTAGTTCTCAAAGTACTTATTTGGTCATGAAGCTCTACCTAATGGGGAAAGGGTAGAGAGAACGCAAGTAAACCTCGGCATTCCGGTTCACAATAGCCTGAATACGGCTATCAAACTCCTTAAATTGGGCCTCCAATTCTAAAGTTAATGGCTTCCTTGGGTCTACTAAGTCAATGGCTAAGGTACCCAAAACCCATTGAGCAAGAAGATTTACCCACTTCTTATCAATCCTCATGAAGAAGTACTTCTTCTGCCAACCTCACCAACTGTCTATTGTCCCGAAAGTAAAAGTAAACTTCTTGCTCCTGGCTCCCCGAGGGAGTAAAAAGTATAATACACCCTTTGGGAAGGGATGGAGTTTGTAATATTGCATGAAAAAGATGAAGTGGGGCTCTATATTGAAGACCCCACACATGCAAAGAAAGGTGTTAAAATAAGAATATGAGTTCGGAGGAAATTGGTTGACGACTATGCCATAAAATTGGTAGAAGTCGCAAACCATCTTCGGCAGAGGATACCGATGACCCACCTTTCAGCTATGCTTTGAAGACAGTAACCTTGTCATGACGAGGAAGGTAGCTCAGCATAGCAGGTCTGAGAAGATGGGTGATGGTGTAC
Organism: Aquilaria sinensis; assembly: GCA_005392925.1. Taxonomy (NCBI): domain Eukaryota; kingdom Viridiplantae; phylum Streptophyta; class Magnoliopsida; order Malvales; family Thymelaeaceae; genus Aquilaria; species Aquilaria sinensis. The sequence continues at coordinate 28,836 of SMDT01003079.1, read as the reverse complement.
AAGGGAAAGAAAATTTTGACTGACCACTTATTCAGCTTTTTCGAAATGGCGCAGCTTATGTGGGAGTGGAGAGGAAGCTAACTCTCGAGAATGGGTTTTACTAAAGCTTTCCTAGAAGACATATTCGAGGATGAAGGTATTAACCTCGAACAAATGAGATAAAAAACAAAAGAAGGAGGAGGAGCAAGAACTACTTTAGAAACAAACCCACCTAGTTTAGGAGAAAAAGAGATTCGGGAGGATGCCTCAAAAGTTGCCAGAAATTGCTCCGCCACTAGCACCGCCATGAAAGAAAGCTAGAAAGGTGAGAGGAAATCCATGAGCAAAGGAAATGAAAATAGAAGAGTGAGGAAACCTGTTTCCACCACACAAAAATGGGAGAATTACAAGTGTGTCAAAATGGTCAAAAACCATTATATTGTGTAATTCTCACCATAGTGATTAAAGTGTGGGGGTAAAAGGCATGATCAACACCTCCTTAAAAGTGTTCCAAATTGGTAACTTGGTCCTCAAGAAAAGCCTTAAGGATTGCTTGTTTTTCAAGCAACCCATGGACTTTTTTGTAATATTTTGGAAATTTGGGTACTCAATTGCAAAACTTTCACAAAAGAGATTTGGAGAGTTATGGGAAGGATATGAATGGTATGAAAGTGCTATTGATGGACCAAATTGCTTATAGAAGACAAGTACGGACAAAGGAAAACACAAAAAGGCTTTAAGGACTTAAGTGTCCTATTGTGTGCCTTTGGTTGTCCATTCTTTTGACTTAAGTCAAATGGAAGTTTTGTGGGGTTATCCCACATAAGGAGGGCTACTATGGCATGGGATAAGGAGGTCAAATGTGGGCCAAGAGATTAAGGTAAAGAAACCATGGTCTTGTAGCAAGGAAAATGACATAAAGCTTGGTTAAGCTTGTTAAGTTTGTTTAGTTCACTTAAGACCATATAAGTGTCCATTCCTGGTCCTTAGCTCCCAAATTTCAGCCTCCACCAGAAAAAAAAAGAAGCCAGCCCTCTCCTCCACACTTCCTCCATAGCCACCATACCTTCAAACTCAAAACTACTTGCAATTGAAGTCAAGGAAGCACAATTGGAAGCTATTTGGTGCTATTGCTTGATTGCACCTAGGATCAAGCACCAATTTTAGCATATCCATCAAGGTAAGGGTTCTCTTTCTCTGATGGGTTTTTTTCTATATTTTCAAGCAACCATGGAGCTAGGGGCTTGGAGGAGAGCCATGAGCTTGATGAACCAAGCTTAGAGTGCACTTATTGAAGGTTTTGTGACCTAGTGTGAAATGCAAAATGATGGAAGTGAATTTTTGGATTTCAAGAGCCCAAAATTTAAGACTAACTAATGTTAAAATCCTCCTAGGACCAAGCCTTAGCTTGAGGAGGGCTGCCATAGTGATTTGGTTATGCTTATTATGTGTTTTATGGACTATCCTATGGTATATGTTGCTATATCTTGTATATATGCATTGTGTTTTTTGTGTTCTAAAGTCTTTGGATGCTGGTTTTAATCATGGTCACATTGCCTATTGAATTCAAGTGTTACCCTTACTAAGTTTCTCAATGAAACTTACTCTCCTCAATTCTGTCATTTCAGATCGAGCAGAAAGATCACATTCAAAATGACCATTGTGGTTTGAATTTTGATCTGAAATTTCAGGTACATGAACTTCCATGTGTCTAGTTATGATCTGGGAATTTTGGTGATTTTAGGAGCACATTTGGTATTTTTGGTAATGGTGCTTATTATGTTGTGCAGCAGCTGTCCACATCCTGTTTCTGGAGTCCATTGTGTCCCAGGCACTGCTGTAACCTAGGGTGCATATGTAGCTGAGTTAAGACCATATTATAGTGCATGTATGCATTTACATGTAGTGTATGTAAAATGATACAAGTATGTGAGCATTTGAGTAATGTTTTGGCTATGTAAGTGAGGTGGTGCAAACCTGCCTAAGTGTGAATGATGGGCTGCTTACTTGTAAATTCTGTTTTGGCCACATAAAGTTGTTAAAAGCAAGGTAATGTAGTTCCTATGTGTAATGGACATATATGGTATAGGTTTGGAGGGTTTTACCCTTGTGAATGAAGTGTTTGCCCACTTATGAAATTTTGTATGGGCAAAATGGTCATAAAGTGACCAGAGTTTTGACTCTGGACTTAAAGTTATATATCTCCCCGTCTAGAAATAATCTTGGTATGAAATTTTAAACACACCTAGAAAACATCTAGAGGTTGAACTGGGATTTCGAATTTCTAAATTTTGAGCCCTGTAGCCAATATATATCATTGCAAAGTTGGCTAACTTACTGTTCCTTTGGTCAAAATTTTGTAACCAACTTAAAAAATCCATAACTTGGTCCATAGGTGAGCTACTGATGTAAAAATAAATTTCCTTGGTTTTCTCTAAGTCTGTACTTGGTAATGGAGCTAAGAAAATAGGGGGGATGTTGCTAGAAGGATACCATTTATTAGTGGAAGCTACAGGTGCAATAGCTGGTCACTAGAACTTAACAAGATTGCCTAATGTATGGAAGCCAAAACTAAGACTTGTACTAGTGTTTTGCTTCCTTGCTACCATTGTGTGCACGAATGTGAATATGTGTGTGATGATTGGACCAATATGCCTATGTTTACATAGTGCCCAAGAGGGCCACTTGGGTATGCACACTAAGGGTAGTGTTCTGATGGCCTACAGGACATTACCAATCCTGGGCATCTAAATGCCTAGTTTTTCCACCATAACTGGACTACCTTAGAGTGGGTAACAAAAGTCCTGATGGCAAAGGCCTTATATGGACCGAAGGAGGTAGGCGAAGGATTGCCAAAATGACCCTTCACAAGCTAAGGGACGTGATCGACGTAATAGATGTGACTGATCACCATTAACTCGATGACACATGTCACATGATGCAAAAATTGAGGGCACACCTACTGACACTGGTGCGAGTACCCAAACAGATAGGAACAGTTCACTAATTGAAGGCAAGAATATTAAACATTGAAGAAATTATGGCCCCTCACATTCGAAAAGACAACTTTGGCTGCAGGACACGAAAAAGCTCATTCGGATTTCGAAGGTGTGACCTCGTCAAAAGAATAAGAAGCTGGCTTTGAACAACATCCTTGTCAACAACTCAAAATTTAGTGCGAAGACCCTTAGAGAATGCCGAGATTACAGCTTCGATAAAAGAGTGGAGTTTTTGCCCGAAAAGCTGGCAGTCTATTGGTGAAAGTACTACTTCAGCTGCTAACGCTGAAGATATTACTTTGGCTTGCTCGAAGGGGTCATGTGATAGATGAAGGGCTATCACCCCTGAGATCCCCTGATCGGCTAGCCTAATGCCACCCTCGGAAAGAGCTTAGCCCTAACCTCGGGGCATTCTCAACACCACCCTTGGAAAGGAACATGACTAACTTTGGGAAAAAGGTGTCTTCACCACCCTCGGACTTGCGAAGCTACCAACCTTGAAAAAGTAGATCCACCATCCTCGACAGAGGAAAAAGTCTCCCAAAGATGACCCACTCTGCCGAAAGGCCTTCCCCGATAGCCCTCAGGGGGAAAATCTCTGCCCAAAGGGGTCTCATGGAGAAACAACAAAAATGGTTGAGGAGCCTCTGAGAAAGAGACCTCACACACCCCTACCATTTGGCCAATATGGTCTACGGCCAGCTGGAGATGCCTACCTCCGAAGGTATAGATTGGATCTGACTGAACACGTGTCATGATCTGGATAAGCTGTGTGAAACGGCCTCCTCCCTCCACCCACCTATAAATACTTGGGAGGGACCTTGGTAAGGACATGAGAATCTCATTATTCTCTGCTTTCTGCTCTTTACTACCACTCTTACAAATACTAACTTGGGCGTCGGAGGCTCCTCCCCCGGAAACACACTCCGAGGAGCTCCTAACCCTTGTTCTTCTAAGTGCTTTAGATACTCACACACCGGAAGTCCTCTCTGCGGGCCTACATGTCATTCAACGAAGATGCGACCAGGCATCAGGTTACACTCCCTCAAGAGTATAAGTGTTCTCTTTACTAAGTTTCACAATGAAACTTACTCCCCTTAAATCTGCCCATTTTAAGTTCAACAAAAATATCACTTTCAAAATGACCTTTGTGGTTTGGGTTTTGATCTAAAATTTCAGGTTTTTACACTTCCATGTATCTATTTGTGATCTAGATATTTTGGTGATTTTGGGAGTACATTTGGTATTTTTAGTGATGGTGCTTATTCTATTATGCAGCAGCTATCCAACATCCTATTTTTTGGAGTGCATTGTCTCTCAAGCTCTCCTGTAGCTTGGGTGCGTGTTTTAGTTGAGTTAAGGCTATATGGATGTATATTCAAGTAACACATGTAAAGTTGAAACAAGTATGTGAACATTTAAGGAATGTTTTGCTATATATGTGAATGTGGTGCAGAAGCTCTGTATGGGATAGCCTTCAAGGGCTTACCCCTTGTGAATGAAGTGTTTGCACACTTATGAAATTTTGTATGGGCATGGGGGTCCAAAAGTGGATAGAATTTTTACCCTGCACCCAAAGTTCTATATCTCTCTATGCAGAATGAATCTTGGTATAAAATTTTGACCACACCTAGAGCACATCTAGTGGTTTAACTGGGCTTTAGAATTTATTTATTTAGAGCCCTGTAACAAAATTTATGATGTTGCAAAGTTGACTGAGTTACTGTACATTTGGTCAGAATTTTTTAACCAGGTTAAAAAATCTATAAGTTGGTCCATAGGTGAGTTATTGATGTAAAACCAAATTTGCTGGTTTTTTTAAGTGTCTACTTGGTAATGAAGCAAATGAAACAGGGAAGGTAAATGGCTAGATTAATACAGTTTTTTGGAGGAATTTTTGGGTGTAGTGGCTGTTTACTTAAACTTAACAAGATTGCCTAATGTGTGGTAGCTAAGATTAAGACTTGTGCTAGTGTTTTCCTTCATTGCTGCCATGATGTGTATAAAATGTGAATATGTGTGTAATGGTTGGAGCAATATGCATGCATTTACATAGTGCCCAAGAGGGCCGCTTGGGTTTGCACACTAAGGGTATTGTTTTGATGGCCCAGAGAACATACCAAACCTAGGAGTTTTAAATGCACAATTTTGGCACCATAACTGGACCATGCTGGAGTGGGAAAAATTTTGAGCAAAAAGCAACTTCGAAAATAGATGTTGAGATGCTCAAGAGATACCAAGGGCAATTCCCTACATTACTTGACAATTGGGAGGACCAAATTCCTTAAAGGAAGAAAGAATGTCATGCCTATGACATGTATAGGGCATGGGTTGTGATGAAATGTACACATTGCAGGGTTTCAGGAGCCAAACAAGTGCAGCAAAATTTAACCAAAACCCTCCAGGATCCAAATGAAACGGGGCAAACTAGGTGTTTGAAAATTTTCATACCTAATTCGGTTGAGATATTTCGCCCAACTGTAGAGTCAAATCACAAAACCTGAACAGTTGATGTGTTCAAGCTCTCTATGGTATCCACACGAGCTTCTCGGGATCACCACACTTCCATCACATCCCGACAGATGAGTTTTTCTCACGCCCGTAGTGCTAGCTTGCGTCCTCCAAGGAATTGCAAGAAAAGAGTGTGGTTGTCCTCTTTGGGAGGCTAGGGCAAAAAGCTGTGAATTTCTCACTAAAAGTTGTATTTATAGTGAGACTCAACTTCCAGGCCTAATGGGATTCAAAGCCCTAATCCAATTAGGCATTAATTTCAGGTTTAATAATGGCTCAACTTTTGGGCCCATTATTAACATGAAATTATTATGAAACCATAACCCAAATATTTAGCCTATGCACTCTAATAATACAAATAGCTCTATGTGTGTGACCCAATAGGCTCTTCCCACATTGGCAATGATCATAAGTCACATTTATAATCATAAGCAATGAGTGGTGTCTAGCAACACATCATTGCTACCCAAGTGACAAGATTGTCAGTGATTCAACTAAATCTTTATGATCATTACCCAAACATGCCATTGTCTTTTTGTCCAAGATATCAAGAATAGGCACTAGACATGGAATGTGTCACTCTCGTATAACCCAATCTTTGGTTCCTTGATTACCGAGTACACTAACTTAAACTAATGACATTGATATCGTATATCAACTCATCCGAGCATGGCCATGCATTTTATAAGTCTCACTCTATCAAGGGGCCTGAAGATATCACTCCTGTTACTTAGGAGGGACAAATCCTATCTTGATCATACAATTCCATCCACATGATATGTGACATACCCAATGACCTCCTTCAAGTTCACTCAGTTACGAGCAACAAAAGAAAGTCTTACAGTATGTGACTCACGTGTGGGGAACCTTGATGACCTTAGGTCAAAGGACTACATATACCATGATCACTATGAGAATCACTTATGACACACATATAACGATCCATGTAGCGTTCTCATGGTGCGTCGGTCCAGTAACAAGTTCTTCAACTTGTGCCCATATGTAGGCTACTTATCTCATATTAGTCTCCACATATGCTAGTCGTTATGTATTATTGTAACCCGCTCCACAATAATACTAGACTAGTGACATTTGAGAATATCATTATTCTAGGGTTACAATTATGTTTATTACATTACGTAGAAACAAAACAACAAACATAATTTCTAGGTTAATGCCTTAATAAAACATCATGACTCAATGTGTAAAAATACAATCATCTCATGATTGGCTTTTGGGCACAATACTAAGAAACACAAGGTACATTGTGTGGGTATATTAATAATACAAGTCACAAGTTTGAAAATAAGAGCAAAATAAGACAATTATCTTATGAAAAGTGCTCAAAGTGCATCTTAGTGGCATTTAAGGCTAAGACCATAAGGAAGTGGTATGGTTATGAGCTAAGCATGGCTAGGCCTAAAATACTAAGCACATTATGATAAGGGGACTTAAAACTGAGAACAAACTTGGCCAATAAACCAAGTAAACAATGTGCCCTAAGATAAGACACAAAATGAGACCCTTAAGTACACCTAGTGTGCATTCATGTGGACTTGAGGGCTTTAAAATCTAGAAAAAAAAAAGCAGTTGTGTGAGCTCAATGCCTAAGGTTGGGATACCAAAGAAGGCAGCCAAATTTTCACCCACTCCGGGGTAGTCCAGTTATGATGCCAAAATTGTGCATTTAGACTCCCAGGATTGGTAATGTTCTGTAGGCCATCAGAATACTACCCTTAGTGTGCATACCCAAGTGGCCCTCTTGGGCACTATGTAAACACATGCATATTGGTCCAACCATCACACACATAGTCACATTTCATGAACACCGTGGCAGCAAAGAAGGAAAACACTAGCACAAGTCTTAATCTTGGCTACCACACTTTAGGCAATCTTCTTAAGTTCTAGTGACCAGCGACTGCACCTGTAAATTCTACCAATAAAATGTATCATTCTAGCCATGCACCCCTATTTTATTTACTCCATTGTCAATTAAATACTTATATGAAACCAAGGAATTTTTTTTTAAATCAATAACCCACCTATGGACCAAGTTATGGATTTTTCAAATTGGTTACAAAATTTTGACCAAATGAATAGTTACTTAGCCAAATTTGCAACATCATATCTTTGGCTACAGGCATCTAAATATAGAAATTCAAAATATCAGTTCAACGAATAGATTTTATCTAGGTGTGTTCAAAATTTCATACCAAGATTCCTTATACACAAGGAGATATAGAACTTTAAGTGTAGAGTCAAAATTCTAGTCACTTTATGACCATTTTGTCTATACAAAATTTCATGAGTGTGCAAACACTTCATTCACAAGGGGAAAACCCTCCAACCATATATGTCCATTACACATAGGAATTACATTCCCTTTCTTTTAACAACTTTATGTGGCCAAAACAGAATTTACAAGTAAGCAGCCCATCATTCGCACTTAGGAAGCTTTGCACCACATCACTTACATAGCCAAAACATTACTCAAATGTTCACATACTTGTCTCATTTTACATACAATACATGTACATGCATACATGCACAAAAATATGTTCTTAACCTAGCTAAATACGCACCCTAGGTTACAAGAGGTCCTGAGACACAATGGACTCCAAAAACAGGATGCTGGACAGCTGTTGCACAACACAGTAAGTACCGCCACTAAAAATACCAAATGTGCTCCTAAAATCACCAAAATTCTCAGATCATAACTAGAAATACGGATGTTCATGTACCTAAAATTTCACAGAGAAATTAAAGCGAAAACTATTAATTTGAATGTTCTCTTTCAGGTGCTCCTGAAATGGACAGAAAGGGGGTAAGTTTCTTGAATGAAACTTAGTAAGGGCTTATCAATAAAATCTTAAAAATCCAGCCATATACCTAAAATCCAAAGACACTAAAACAAAAAAATACAGTACAAACACACAAATATACACATCCAAATGCACAAACAATCACAGCAACAAACATATGAAATGCTAGCAGCAATAACACATTAGGATTAGTCCATAATCATGCAATTAAACATTAAGAACTCACTATGGCAGCACTCCTAAAGCTATTGATTAGTCTTATGAGGTCATTAGGCCTTAGTTAGTACTAACTTGGGCCCTAGAAACCCTGAATTTCACAGCGATAACAGAGCACCAAAGCTGTAGGGTTGAAACCCTTTGGTGCAATTTCCGCCTTAACCTAAACTTGGTTCATCAAGATATTGGCTCTCTTCCAAGCTTAGGCTCTTAGGTTCATGGATGTTTGGGCATCTGTATTGAACAATAAACAGCCATGAAACCCAGATAAAACCCTTACCTTTTTTTGGAAATCCAATAAATCCTTTGTAAACCCGAAAACTAGGGCTTATAGCCTTCCTTGATGCTTCAGTTGTTTTCTCTTGCTTTCTCTTGCTTTCTCTTGATTATTTGCAGTAAGATGGCTACGGTGGATGGTGGAGGAGCTCAAAGAGATGAGGCTAGTAGGTGGAGGTCAAATTTTGGGAAGAAAATTGGTGAAAATGATTTTTTTCTAGCTTTATTTCTTTATTTATCTTTAGTAATGGCATGTTTGCAAATTTTGCAAACTTTAAGCCAGACTTGGACATATTATTTCCAGCCATTTTGGCTGGGAAAATGACATATTTTGACCTCTTTTAACCTTGGTCAAAATTCATTTTCACCTTAGAAAAAATCTAGGACACTTAAGCACCTTAGTTGTCATTATGCCATAAATGGCAAACTTTGCCTCTTTGAGCACTTTGGTCCCCAACAATATATTTAATTCCTTCCATGTTCTTTCTTCATAATTCCATCCATATCCTTTCTTCATAATTCCATCCATGTCCTTTCCATAGCCATATTTAGAAATTTGTGCAATTTAGTACCCAATCTTTGTAACCTTACAATTTAGTCCATAGGTTACTTGAAAATCAGGCAATATACCAATGCTTTCGTAAGGACCAAGCTATCATTGTTTTTTTCACTTAAGGGAGTGTATATTGAATACTTTACCCTTCACAATTCATACACTATGGTGAAAATTAAAGCATATAAGTTTAAGTCCTTATGCTGTAATTTTCCCATTTTGTGAAGGTGGTAACATTCTCCCCCCCTTAAAAATTTTGGTCCTCCAAAATTGCCTTTAGCTTGGGGTACTCTTCTGGGTATCTCTCTTGCATTTCTTTCTCAGTTTCCCAGGTTGCTTCTCTTTCAGAATGGTGTGACCATTGAACGTTGACCATGGGAATAAGCTTGTTCCTTAACTTTCTAGTATCCTTTGCTAAAATAGCTATAGGTTTCTCTTCATATGTCAAGTTAGGTTCCAACTATATGTCTTCCACTACAATAGCATGCTTTGTGTCCAATAGACACTTCTTAAGCATACTGATGTGAAAAACATTATGAACACCTGACATGCTTCGTGGTAGAGCTAACGTATATGCTACCTTGCCAACTCTGTGCAAGATCTCATGAGGACTGATGTATCTTGGAGCTAACTTGGTTCTTCTGCCAAATCTGACAATGCCTTTGGTTGGTGCAACTTTTAGCGAAACATTGTCATCAACCTCAAATTCCAAGTCTCTCCTTCTTTTGTTGACATACGCTGTGGTCCTTTCATTGGCTGCCTTTAATCTCTCTTGAATCTTCTTGATTTTGGCAGTATTCTCTTCAATAATTTCAGGACTCAACTCTAGCCTATTTGAGGCTTCCACCCAACAGTGGGGTGTCATGCACCTTCTTCCATATAATGCTTCATAAGGTGCCATGCCAATGTTGCTTTGGTAACTATTGTTATATGAGTATTCCACCAATGGCAAGTGTTTGTCCCATTCACCTTTGAAATCCAACACATAGCTCCTAAGCATGTCTTCCAGTATTTGTATCACCCTTTCAGATTGCCCATCTATTTGAGGATGATAAGCAATACTTAGGTGGATTTTAGTTCCTAGTGGTTTATGAAAAGCACTCCAAAATTGAGCTGTAAATCTTGGATCTCTATTAGATACAATGGAGTCTGACACTCCATGTTGTTTCACTATCTCCTGAACATACATCTGGGCTAACTTCTCCAAGGAGTCTGTGAGTTTCATAGGTAAGAAGGGGGCACATTTGGTTTGCCCATCCACAATGACCCAGATTGTATCATTTCTTAATCTGGTCATAGGCAACCCAGTCAAAAAGTCCATGGTTATGTTGCCCCGCTTCCTCACTGGTATAGGTAGAGTCTGTAGAGTACCAGCTGGCTTCTGGTGCTTTACTTTCACCCTCTGCCATGTGGCACATTTGGAGACATGAGTAGCTATGTCTCTCTTCATATGTGGCCACCAGAAGTGAGTCTTGAAATCTTTATACATTTTCTCACTTTCTGGATGGATGTTCAACTTGCTTGTGTGAGCTTTTTCAAGTATTTCACCCTGAGCTTTGCTCCTTTAGGCACATATATTTGGTCCTTGAAGTACAGTAATCCTTGCTTGTAGGCAAAGGATTGATACAAGGAACCTTTTTCCTCTCTTGAAGTCTTTTTGAGATCAGGATCTGTCTCCTGTGCCTTTCTAGCTTCTTCAATGCATCCAGACTGAATTGTCAATGTGTAAATTTGGGCTTCCTCCCACTTATGCCATTTATGCCATAGGCATAGCAGACTATTATGCTCATCATGATCAGCTATGGACCCTTCTTTCAAAAGTCCTTTGTACTTTCTGCTCAAGGAATCTGCTACTAGATTACCTTTGCCTTCTATGTATTCTATACTGCAGTCATAGTCCTTGATGTACTCCAACCACCTCTTTTGCCTCATGTTCAACTTTTTCTGAGTGAACAAGTACTTTAGGCTCTTATGATCAGTGTAGATCACAAAAGAACTACCCATCAAGTAATGTCTCCATTGCTTCAGAGCAAAAAACACTGCTCCTAGTTCTAGGTCATGGGTAGGATAATTTTGCTCATGGGGTCTTAACTGCCTTGATCCATAAGCAATGACATTTCTGTCTTGCATAAGCACACAACCTAACCCCGATCTAGAAGCAGTTGTATATATGATGTAGGGCTTACTTGGGTCAGGAAGAATCAACCCTGGAGCTTCAATCAACCTCTGCTTCAGCTCCTGGAAACTCTTTTCACACTTTTCAGTCCACTCAAATCTTTGACCCTTCTTGGTCAAATAAGTAAGAACTGACGCAATCATGGAAAAGCCTGATACAAATCTCCTGTAGTATCCAGCTAATCCTAGGAAACTTCTAATTTCCTTCACAGTCTTTGGTCTTTCCCACTCTTGCACTGCCTTGACCTTTTCATGGTCTGCCTTAAGTCCTTGTGCATCTATGATGTGTCCTAGGAAAGACACTTCCCTTATCCAGAATTCACACTTGGATAATTTGGCATAAAGCTGATGTTCCAACAAAGTCTTTAAGACAACCTTCAGATGATGTTCATGTTCATTTTCATCCTTGGAATACACTAGGATGTCATTAATGAACACAACCACAAATTTGTCCAGATGTGGTCTGAACACCCTATTCATAAGGTCCATGAAAGCAGCTGGGGCATTAGTCAAACCAAATGGCATGACTGTGTACTCATAATGCCCATATCTGGTCCTGAATGCAGTCTTAGGAATGTCTTTTTCCTTTACTATCAATTGGAAGTATCCAGATCTCAAATCTATCTTGGAGAATATCTTAGCTCCCTTGAGTTGATCAAATAGATCCTCAATCCTAGGAAGTGGATACTTGTTCTTAATAGTCACTGCATTGAGCTTCCTGTAGTCAATGCATAGTCTCAGAGATCCATCCTTCTTTTTCACAAAGAGAACAAGAGCTCCCCATCGTGAAACACTTGGCCTTATGAACCTTTGTTCAAGAAGTTCATCAAGTTGTTTCTTGAGCTCATTCATCTCTGTGATTGGCATTCTGTAAGGAGGTATGGATATTGGACTAGCTTCTGGTTGCAGCTTGATTTCAAACTCAATCTCCCTTTGTGGAGGAATACCTGGCAGGTCTTTAGGAAAGACTTGTGGAAAGTCTCTCACTATAGGTATTCTATCTACTTCCTCATCATAGTGCAATTCATTCAATGCATAACAGTAATCATGCTCAGAAATCACAGGTATCTCATCTAGTACCTCTAGTTCCATGCCATGCATTTCATACACTAATTCCTTAGAATTTACTAATGATGCACTTCACCATCAGGCAATGTGATTTCCTTCTTAGCACAATCAGTTCTTATGTTTTGCATAGCAAGCCAATTCATAACCAGCACAAAATCAAACTTAGGAATGTCCAACACTAGCAGATTAGTCATAACCTTAGTCTTTCCTACTACTAGCTCACAATCCTTAGCTAGGTCATTAGTGAAAAGACATTGAATACCTGCTATTTTCACTAAGGATATCCTAGGCATGATTTCAGTAGGCAATTTCATGGCATTAACAAATTTCCTAGCCACTATAGACACAAATGCATCAGTATCAAATGGAACACTAATAGGCATACCATTAAGATAAATGTTACCTCTTAGTGCTCCTCCCTGTTCTGATGTCTCTGGTATCTCCACTTGGAAGACTCTACTAGCTCTCTACATTGGAGGCCGAGGTATTGGAGGAACTGGCCTCTGCTATCCCTCCCTAGGTGCTCCTCCACTAGGTCCTACCCCAATAGGCCTTACTAGACCTTGGTCTTCTGGCCTCCTTTAAGCCTCTGGGCAGTCTTTGATCCAATGATCCATGGATCCATATTTGAGACATGCCTAGGTGTCAAAATAGCAAGGTTTCTTTCCATGAAACCTCCTGCACTAAGGGCACCTCAGGCCAGCGAACTTCCTCTTCACCTTGCCCTCACGACCAAAATGGGAATTCTTGGCAATTCTCTTGCCATGTGGTGGCTTTTTCTACTTGGCTCCTGCTTGGCTACTTTCCCCTGGACCACTGGGAAAGTACCTAGTCTCATACTCTTCTTGCTCTACTAATAGAGCTTTCTGCACTGCTTCATAGTATGTGACTGCTCTAAAAGGTCTTATAGCCTTTCCAATGTCCGACTTTAGGCCTCTGACAAATCTTTTGGCCTTCAACTCCTCCAGTCCATGATACTAAGGAGCATACCTCACCAACTGATTGAATTTGTGCTCATACTCTAGGACACTAAGGTTGTCCTGCCTTAAAGCATCAAAGTCAATTTGCTTCATATCCTTGATGGCATCACTGATGTACTGTTCTTGAAACAGCTGAGTGAACTCTGGCAGCTCATCTCAATATCTGTTCCTGGCCTTCTGCCCTTCTGGACAGTTTACCTATCTCTGGTGTTTCTCCACCACATCTCTGCACTACCTACCAAGTTGTAAGTAGCCAATGACACCTTCTTGGTGGAGCTAAGTGGCATTCTCTCAAACATCTTCTCGATGAAGATTAAACATTCCTCTGCTTTCTTAGGCCCAGCTCTTCCATCAAACTATGGAGGTCTTAGGCCTTGGAACCTCTCCAATAGTTTGACTTTGTCTAGGCCTTCTAGATCCTCTGGTCTATGTCTCCTAGATTTGTGAGAGTCCCTTGTATGGTGATGCTCTTTATGATCTCTCTACCTTCTCCTGGATCTTCTCTCATGGCCATCCTCAATCTCATTCCTAGTGGAGGAATGGTCATAGACTGAGGGATTGGTCCTGGATACCTAACCAATCTCAGACCTTAGTCTTCTTCCTCTTGGATTTCTCCTATCTTCATCTTCCTCCTCAATAGTTTCATCATTTATGTCTTCTAAGCTTCCAGAAGGAACATATTCAAATGTGTTTCTAGTATTCTCTTCTGGTTGCTGTTGTGCATCCTGAACTGGTTCTACTGGAGCTACTTGGACTCCCTGCTGTTGTGCTTAAATCAACCTTATTATGTTTTCATTGATTAGAGCTAAGTTTCTCTGAAGCTCTAACCAGACCTGAGGCACTTCAGGGTTTGGTACCCCCTGTTGCCCATGATTCGCTCTATTCTGTCTATTTTATTGTTGCCCAAAATTAGTAGGAGGCCTTCGGGGTAGTTCCCATCTCCTTGTGGCAACCATTTTTACTTCCCCTACATTGATGGTCCATTATAGAGCACATATAAAGATCATAGGTATTTTAATGGTACTTGACACTAGCAGCTGACCAAACTGAGTTCATATATGTAGATGCATGCAATGCAACTATATGGCATGTACATGTATAAACCATGCTCTGATACCAACTTCTATTACCCACTCCGGGGTAATCCAGTTATGGTGCCAAAACTGTGCATTTAAACTCCCAGGATTGGTGTGTCCTGTAGGTCATCAGAACTACACCCCTAGTGTACATACTCAAGTGACCCTCTTGAGCACTATGTAAATACATGCATATTGGTCTAACCATAACATACATATTCATATTTATGCACACTATGGAAGCTAAAAATAAAAACACTAGCACAAGTCTTGGTTTTGGCTTCCACACATTAAGCATTCTTACTAGGTTCAAAGGTTCAAAAATTTCAGCCACTGCACCCGAACTTCCTACAATAAACTGTATCATTCTAGCCAAGTAACCCCATGTTTTCCTTGCTCCAATATCAGTTAGAGACTTAGAGCAAACCAAGGAATTTTCTTTTACATCAATAGCCCATCTATGGACCAAGTTATGGATTTTTGAAGTTGGTTACAAAATTCTGACCAAATGAACAGTAAATTAGCCAACTTTGCAACATCGTATCTTTGGCTACAGGGATCCAAATTCAGAAATTCCAAATTCCATATCAACCTCTGAAGTTTTTCTAGATGTGGTCAAAATATCATGCCAAGATTCACTCGAAACATGGAGATATTAAACTTTAGGTACAGCATCAAAATTCTGGCAACTTTTGGACCATTTTTCCCATACAATTTTTCCAAACCATGCAAACACTTCATTCACAAGGGGGAAGCCCTCCAAGGGGGAAGCCCTCCAAGGCTATCTCATATATGTCCATTACACATAGGAATTACATTCCCTTGCTTTTAACAACTTTATGTGGCCAAAACAGAATTTACAAGTAAGCAGCCCATCATTCACACGTAGGCAGCTTTGCACCACATCACTTACGTAGACAAAACATTACTCAAATGCTGACACACTTGTCTCATATTACATACACTACATGTACATGCATACATGCACTACAATATGGTCTTAACTCAGCTAAATACGCACCCTAGGTTACAGGAGGTCCTGAGACACAATAAAAACAGGATGCTGGACAGCTGCTGCACAACACAGTAAGCACCATCAATAAAAATACCAAATGTGCTCCTAAAATCACCAAAATTTCCAGATCATAACTAGAAATATGGGAGTTCATGTAACTAAAATTTCACAGAGAAATTAAAAATAAAATTATTAATTTGAATGTTCTCTTTCAGGTGCTCCTGAAATGGACAGAAAGGGGGTAAGTTTCTTGAATGAAACTTAGTAAGGGCTTATCAATAAAATCTTCAAACTCCAGCCATATACCTGAAATCCAAAGACACTAATACAAAAAAATACATTACAAACATATGAAATGCTGGCAGCAATAACACATTAGGATTAGTCCATAATCATGCAATTAAACATTAAGAACTCACTATGGCAGCCCTCCTCAAGCTATTGATTGGTCTTATGAGGTCATTAGGTCTTATTTAGTACTAACTTGGGCCATAGAAACCCTGAATTTCACTGCCATAACAGAGCACTAAAGCTGTAGGGTTGAAACCCTTGGTGCAATTTCCCCCTTAACCTAAACTTGGTTCATCAAGCTCTTGGCTCTCTTCCAAGCTTAGGGTCTTAGGTTCATGGATGTTTGGGCATCTGTGTTGAACAATAAACAGCCATGAAACCTAGATAAAACCCTTACCTTTTGTTGGAAATCCAATAAATCCTTTGTAAACCTGAAAACTAGGGCTTATAGCCTTCCTTGATGCTTCGGTTGTTTTCTCTTGCTTTCTCTTGAATATTTGCAGTAAGATGGCTATGGTGGATGGTGGAGGAGCTCAAAGAGATGAGGCTAGCAGGTGGAGGTCGAACTTTCGGAAGAAAATGGGTGAAAATGATTTTTTTTTCTAGCTTTATTTCTTTATTTATCTTTAGTAATGGCATATTTGCAAATTTTGCAAACTTCAAGCCACACTTGGACAGAGTATTTCCAGCCATTTTGGCTGGAAAAATAACATATTTTGACCTCTTTTAACCTCGGTCAAAAGTCATTTTCACCTTAGAAAAAATCTAGGACACTTAAGCACCTTAGTTGTCATTATGCCATAAATGGCAAACTTTGCCTCTTTGAGCACTTTGGTCCCCAACAATATATTTAATTCCTTCCATGTTCTTTCTTCATAATACCATCCATATCCTTTCTTCATAATTCCATCCATGTCCTTTCCATAGCCATATTTAGAAATTTGTGCAATTTAGTACCCAATCTTTGTAACCTTACAATTTAGTCCATAGGTTACTTGAAAATCAAGCAATATACCAATGCTTTCGTAAGGACCAAGCTATCATTGTTTTTGACACTTAAGGGAGTGTATATTGAATACTTTACACTTCACAATTCATACACTATGGTAAAAATTAAAGCATATAAGTTTAAGTCTTTATGCTGTAATTTTCCCATTTTGTGAAGGTGGTAACATCTCGAGTGGTTAAAATTAAGTTTTATAACTTAACTGTCAACTTTAAACCAAACTTGAAGTAGTAAACAAGAATTATTCAAGAATAACTAAGTTACCAAAAGATGGGGCTTAAGTGTATTAAGTCTAATACTTTTGTGGCTTTTGTGTTAAGCAAAGGTTATAAGAATGGAAAGTAAGGGATGGCTGCCACAATTTCGATTTCATCCTTGCAACCCTCATTTTGCCTTCCAATTAACCTTGAAATCAAGATTTCTTGATGCCAAGAGGAGCCATCAAAGGTATATAGATACTTGGGAGGCTATTTCAAGTGTTAAACCATGGTTTTGGAGCTTGCCTGTTTTTAGTGCGAGGTTACTAATGTGTTCTTGATTGAATTCATGCCATTTGGTTAGTTAGAAGCTTGGGTTTTGGTTAGGAAACAAGAATTTGTTGCTTGGTGCCTATGTTTTGCTTGGAGCTTAGGTGGTACTTTGGTGAGCTTTGTGGATTGGAAAATTTGATTCTTGCTTGTTACTTGGAGTTGAGATAGGGGAGTTATGTTTTGAAGTTCAATTAATGCTATTGGCATGAGTTTGCTAGAAGAAATTGAGTGATTCTAGCAATAGCATTAGTTAGAGGATATGGTTGAATTGTGGTGGACTATGAGGTTTGTGAGGATTAGAGTGATGTTATAAGGCATCATAGATTGGCTTGTGATAGTTGGTTGTGAACTATGCAGCATGTTTTACGTGTATGTGAAGTTTGGAGGCATTCCAAGCATGTTTGATATGTTTGGGAGGTGTCCAAAGTTCATAGCAGCAAAATGCGTGAGAATTCTGCAAAAATGCAGATTGGCGACGTGTCACCAATTTCATGCTCCAGTCCATGACGTGTCACCAATCCCAGAAAGAGTCAGCAACTATGGCAACACATCGCCAATATAGGAGAAAGTTGGCAGAACGTTATCAACAGAATTTTCCAAGTTTTGCTAGGAGGGTCGAGGGGAAAGCTAAGGGGGTTCTTAGGGTGCCTTGGGTTCTAAGTATTCTGGGACTATTCTGGGACTTTCCAAAAGTCCTTTAAGACCTAGGAGTTTTCTTGAGTTTTGTAAGGTTTTATGGTTACTTGTGCCATAAGCAAGAAAACTAGTTTACAAGAGATCACAACTAGGCATCAATAGCTTGGGTGAAAGGTTTAGAACCCTTAGCGACCTAGCCGTGCCAGTAGCCATGAGGTTGCAAGGTGAAACCTTAGTGCACCTAGTTTACAAGGTCTTTATGACCTAGTCTACAATAGTCCCACCATAATTCCCCTATATAACATAATAAGGGAGAGGTTCAATTGGTGATTCATCACTAGTTAGGTTGGCAAGCTATGCTTATTAGAGGACAAGGCTATGCCTTGTAGTTCAAGGACTAGGATGACGAGAGGTCTTAAGGGACCTAGTTATATATGCATATATTTCATACCCTCAAGCTGTATGAGCACACAACAGGTTACATATGTTATCATATGTGGAGTCCTTAGTAATTTTCTTGCAAGTACAATAAAGACCCTTACTGAGAATGTTTATGTTCTCACTCCTTAGTTATGTTGTACAGATTCTAAAGTTGTTAGGCTGGGTAACCGCTGAGGGTTATCGCGGTAGTAGCTTTTGTACTTGAGAATCCCTATGATTCTAGTCTACATAGGTAACTTGTTGGTCAAGTAACATACTAACTAGAGTCTTCCTTTGGCTGCAGAGCCTAGTAGCACTTAGACCAAGGATTTTTGAGACTCGCCACTGGGACTTACATCCTAGGTGGGAGTTAGTTCAAGAAGATCTCAATTAAGGCTTGTATATATAGTACTCTTAGTTGCCTCCATAGTCTATGTTTTGAGGAGTCCTAGACTCTAGGGTTGCTCTTGGGTGAGGGCATTAGTCTATGGAAACTCTCATAAATGTTGACTTTGTATGCTTTGGCTGTTTGAACTTATTTTCTATGGAAATCTCTTGGCCAAGTTAATGTTTTATTGGTTTTGTTAATCCAAGTCAAAGCATGAAGAGCATGGATCCTACATATTCTAGGTTAATCAACTAGTATCATGAAGTTTTAATCTGCGCACGTATACAACTAGCCAATTGCAACCATCATGAGACCAGCTCTCATAGGCTTCCTGGGCAAGGGCCAAGGAAGGCCGTGTCACCACCAAAGTGCTATATCAACCAAGCATAGCGGTAATGTACATAACAACCTTGAACAAAGGGTGGAAAGATCCTGTCAAGAAATACCTCAAAACTTTGGAGCGTCATGAAGATCCTCTTGAAGCAGCGAAGGTGCGAAAGCGCTCAAGAAGATACTTCCTGATTGAAGAAGAGTTGTACCGACAAGGGTACACAAGTCTGTTACAGAGGTGTGTCAGCGAAGAGGATGTGGAGAGAGTCCTCAAAGAAGTCCATGAGGGGGCCTGTGGTTCTCACATAGGAACTAATGCCCTTGCCGACGTACTACTCCATGGAGGATATTTCTGCCTACCTTGAGGAAGGATGTGAGGCAGTTTGTCCAGAAATGCGACAAATGCTAGAGACATGCCCCCATCCAGAGACTACCCTCGTAAGTGATAACTTTGGCAAACTACCTTGCCCCTTTGTGGTCTGGTGTATTGACCTCATTGGGCCTCTCCCAACAGCTCTAGGAGGAGTGAAGTTCTGCATAGTCGTAGTAGACTATTTTACCAAATGGATCGAGCCAAAGCCTTTAGCAGCAATATCGGCAAAGGACATACAAAGATTTGTTTGGAAGAACATCATATGTAGATTTAGTGTACCGAGGGTGATAGTAGCCCATAATGGTTCCTAGTTCACTGATAAAGGTTTCCAGGAATTCGCAGCCAACCTCAGAATAAAATTGCACTTCACCTTAGTTGCCCATCCTCAGAGCAATGGACAAGTTAAAGTGTCCAACAAAACGATAAAAGATGGTCTTAAAAAGAGGTTGAAGGAAGTGAAGGGAAATTGTCCAGGAGAATTTTCGAGTGTGCTCTAGAGCTATTGAACAACTCCCAAAAGGGCCATAGGTGAGACACCCTTCTCACTCATCCTCAGCACGGAGGCCATTATCCCTGTCGAGGTCGTACAACCATCGGTGAGGATATAGGTGTTTGACGAACAAGGGAATAACCTCGGTTTGAGAACCAGGTTGGATCTGATTGACGAGCATAAAGAGATGGTCGAGCTCAGAAGAAAAGCCTTTCAGCAGAGTGTAGCCATTGCTTCAAACTTGCATGTCAAGCGTAAAGGAATCAAGAAAGGGGACCTCGTTCTCCAAAAGGCTGAATTCAAAGCCTGAAGACCATCTCATGGAGTACTTCGGGCAAATCAAGATGGACCTTATTTGGTTATTGAGGAAGTTAGGCTAGGAGTCCACAAGCTTGGTGATACCGAAAGTGGAGAATTGAAAAATACATGGCATTCAGACTCTCTAAAAAAATTCTACACTTAGAAAAATTTTCAAGAGAGAAATGTGTGCAAAAGACACCGAAGGTAGCAAACCGAATGTGGTTGCTTTCGAAGGTGCATAAGAAATATTGTACAATTTTTGCCAAAGGTAGTCAATGGAACATGGTTTGTGCCAAAGGACGCAAGCCAAACATGGTCGTTTCAGAATATGGTCATTGCCGAGGGAGGAAAACTGAACGTGGTTGTTTCCAAAGATGTATGAGTGAAATTGTGCAATTTTTAACCGAAGGTGAGTGACGGAACAAGGTTAATACTGAAGGAAGGGAAGCCGAATGTGGTCATTTTCCAAAGATGCATGGTGAAATGGTCCAATTTTTACCGAAGGTGGTTGACCGAACACGGTTGGTCCAAAAAATACTTAACCCTTTTTGGCAGGCAAGTCTTCTGAAGAAGCTCAACTGAAGATGGTTGTGAAACCTTCAAAAGAGACTGAAGTTGTAAGTCCTTAAAGGATAACACAACTCATCGCTAAAGATGGTTAGATGCTGAATGTTGAAACTTGCCCGAAGTCATACTAATCATGGACTTAGCCAAAATTTCAAGCAAGAAAGTTTCAATAAAATTTCATTAAAAAAGTACAAGGTGTGGATTACAAAAAAAATAGATAAGCCAAAGAAATAGGAGCCTGTTGCTTGTCTTGCCCATCTTCGGGGACTCCAGCATCCTCGGTCACCGGAGGAGGAGGGACGAGAAGGTTGAGGAACTCTACCCTTGACCATTCCGAAGATGGTCCCTTGGGGATGTCTAGTGCCTGAAGGAAGGAAAGGTCAAGGTTGAGAAACTTGGACAGGACTTGGAGGCGAGCAAGGCAGAAACCATCCTGATAAGAAGACTTAGTCGGTTCGTCAGACTTAGCCTTCTCTGCCTTTAAGTCCTCCAGCTCCTTCTTCAGGACCTCCACCTCCTTCTCTAGTTTCTTCTTCTTCTTCTTCTCCTTCTTCAGCCGATCGACCTCAGCTAGGAGTTCGGCATTGAGGCCCACCATCTTCATAAGATCGGCGATGGCTTCCTCCTTCTGCTTCTAGAAGGCTTCATTGAAGGAAGTTAGCGCTACCACCCTCGCGCCAAGATCCCCCACCTTGGAAGAGAAGTGCACAAAGAGTTCATTCTGGCTCTTCAGTACTTCTTCCCGAATGCTGGCCAGGTCCTACTTGGCAATTTTATTAAGCTTGCCGTACTTGACGATTGAGCTGCCAAAAAGTTCCTTGGCTTTCGCCAAGTTCTCGTCCGACCGAGTTCGGACCGAAGATTCTTTCGTAGCCCAAGCTTGGAAAAATCCACTGTATGTTAAGAGTTGCGAAAGGAAAGACTTCGAATAAGGGTCAAAAGGAGGAAAAGCTAAGAAAAATTCTAAGTGCTAAAGGGTTTAAGGTTTACTTGGGAAGCTTGTTCGCTCATCCTTGCGGCGAGAACCTCCTCATTCGGACACTCTTCCATTAGGGACTGTAAGGTGGCATTAGTCATAATGCCCTTCACCATCCGAGGAGCCATCTTCTGGCTATCCTCAGAGAACAAGTCCATGTCCTCAGTGAAAGTCCAGAAGGGCTCCCTCGGGACCATGTCCCTCAGGATTTTTGCATCCCAAAGGGCCCTCTTCCGAGCATGCTCCGCCACCCACTGAGCTGGTGCTTGCTCCCTTACAAAGTCATGCTGAAGTTCCTTTAAAACATTATCCCTTAGCCATTCATCTACAAGGTCTAAAAAACCAAAAATGCTGAAACTCATAGATGAATGACTAAGGGACAAACCTGGGGGCAGTTCGGCATCATCGATGTCGGTATTGCTGACATCAAGGATTTCGGCGAGGACCTCTTTGCCCTTCTTCTTTCGGCATTCCACCAGTTCTTCGACCGAAGGCTCCCCGACTGAAGTCCCCAACATCTCAATAGCTACATTGGGACTAAAAGGGGTTGGGTAGATGGCAGGTTCCGAGGATAGGTCGGCCCGAACAGGAGTTTGGTCAAGCACCTCCACTTCACCTTCAAGATGAGGTAGAAGGGAGTCCTCTTTGGTCTTCTTTGACCTGGACCCCGAAGATGGTCCGGCTAGTGCCTTCTTCCTTTTCGGTGTTTTCTTCTTCTGCTATTCTCCCTTCTCGGCCTGACTGAGGAAGTGACTCTTGTAGAAGGCAGCATATTTATCACCCATCTCTGCAAAAAGGAGAACATCAGTGTAAGTATGGAAAGGCATAAGTAACAAAATTGTAAAGGAGCTTACTCTCTTTTAGTGCTGAATACGTAAGTTCTCCCCGAATGAGCATCACCAACCACGCCTTCTTCCCGTCAGCCAAGGGCTTTGGTATACCTTCATTGGTAACATGTTCCTTAACTACCCCAAACTCCCGAAGGACCTCTTCGGTCATGAAACTCCATCTGATTGGGAAGGGGTATAAAGAACACAGAGGGACCTTAGGATCCCAATCCATGACAGCCCGAAGATGGCAGTCAAACTTCTTAAATTGGTACTTTAGCTCTAAGGTTAAGAGCTTCCTCGGGTCAACTACATTGATGGCCAAGACACCCGAAGCTTACTTAAATGGCATGTTCTACCACTGGTCATCCACCTTCAGAAAGAAAAACTTCTTCTG
Source organism: Aquilaria sinensis (assembly GCA_005392925.1). Classification (NCBI taxonomy): domain Eukaryota; kingdom Viridiplantae; phylum Streptophyta; class Magnoliopsida; order Malvales; family Thymelaeaceae; genus Aquilaria; species Aquilaria sinensis. The sequence goes on along the minus strand of SMDT01003079.1, from coordinate 5,635 downwards.
CCACCCTCGCCAACTATCTTTCGCCCCGAAGGTGAATGTGTATTTTTTGCTCCCAGAACCCCAAGGGAGCAAAAAGTAGAACCCGCCCTACTGAACGGGGTGAAGTTTATAATATTTCATGAAAAAGATGAAATGGGGCTCTATGTTGAAAACCCTACATATGCAAAGGAAGGCATTGAAATAGTAGTAGGAGTTCGAGGGAAGTTGGTTAATGGCAATGCCATGAAATTGGGAAAAGTCACAAACCATCTTCGGAAAGGGATACCGAAGTCCCCCCTTTAGCTGTGCCCTGAAGACAATGATCTCATTCGCCCGAGGAGCATAGCTAGGCATACCAGGACTAGGGAGCCTGGTGGTGGCATAGGAAGAGAGGAAAAATTTAGCCAACCACTTCTTCACTTTCTCTGAAGTGGCACATCTCGGATGAGAGTTAAGAGGAACTCAACTCTCAGGAACGGGATCAGCTTCAAGTTGGGAAGAAGAAATGTTCAAAAATAAGACCCTAACCTCGGGAAGATGAAGAGGAAAGAATTGAGACAAAAAAAAAAGGAAGCACTTCGGAAGGAAACCCACCTAGTTCGGAATAAAGATAGGAACTTCAGAAATCACACCCAACTCGCCGAAAATCACTCCGCCGCTAGCACCACTGTGAAAGAAAGATGAAATATGAGAGGAAATCAGATAGGAAAAGGAATGGAAATTAAGAAGTGTAGAAAACTTTGAAGGAGGAAGGGTTTATATAGACCGAAGGAGGGAGGCGAAGCGTTGCCATAATGACCCTTCGCAAGTGAAGGGACATAACCGATGTGATGGACGCGACCATTCGCCAGTCACCTAGTGACACGTGTCACCCAATTGGAGAAACAAGGGCACACGTTCTGACATTAGCAGACCTATGTAAGCCTAGCCTGAAGTGATGCAACTACCTAGTCAGAAGATGTGACGATCCATTAGCAGGCAACAAAAGATAAAAAAACTCAAAGGGGGAATATTTTCCCCATCCAAAGATACAACTTTGGGAACATCGATAGCTCGGTCAAAATTAAGGAGTCCCATTTGATGCCAGAGAAACTGCTTTGGTCAAAAAGGCATCTTGAACTGAAGAGGTGCCCACTACAAAGAAGGTTACTTCGGTCAGAAGTTAGCTATGCAAATGGGGACGACTGTTACCTCCAGTAAAGATCTCCATGCCACGCTCTCAAAGGCTCAACGCCGAAGACATAGTTTCGGCTTTCCGAATGGGGCATGTGATAGCCGAAGGGCTATGGCCCTCAAAGATCTCCTGATCAACTATCCGGAAACCACCATTAGGAAAGACTTAGCCCAAACCTCAGGGCACACCATCGACACCACCCTCAGAAAGGTGGCATGACCAACTTCGGGAAAAGGTGTCTTTCACCACCTTCGAATTTACCAACCTTAGAAAAGTAGATCAACCATTCTCGATAGTGGAAAATGCCTCTCGAAGGTGACCCATTCTGCCAAAGGGCCTTCCCCACTAGCCCTCAGGGAAAATTTCCTCCCGAAGGGGTCTTGCACCCTAAAGGGGTCTTACGGGGATATGACAAAAATGGTTAAGGAGCCTCTTATTGAGTGACCTTGCACACACCCCTGCCCTTTAGCAAGAATGGCCTACAGCCAACTGGTGATGCCTACCTCTGAAGGTACGGATTGGATCTGACCGAACACGTGTCATGATCTCGGCCAGTTGTGACAAACGGCCTCCTCCCTCCACCCTCCTATAAATACTTGTGAGGGACCTTGGTAAGAACACAGAGGACATTCTTTACTCTCTACTCTCTGCTCTTTTCCACCACTCTCAGATACTAAATTAGGTGTCGGAGGCTCCTCCCCTGGAAACGCACTCCGTGGAGCTCCTGACCCTTGTTCTTCTAAGTGTTTCAGATACTCTCCCAGTAGAAGTCCTCTCTACGGGTCAACATGTCATTCAATGAAGATGCTACCGGGCATTAGTAGCAGCTCTCAAAAGAGAGTTAGACGAGTTGAAAAGACGTGACTACGATTTGGAGGTTGGCGCATCCAACCTAGAAGGACCATGGGCAACATGCCCATAGTGCAAAAGTTAACCTAAGACCAAGGAGCAAGAATGGATCATAAGGAATAGGGGCTGATGCCCAGGGTGTGAAGAGCACATGGCTCTAAGCCTTGCACCTACGAAACAGTCATCAATGGTCCGAGTGGCCATTGGACTAGCCTCATATTTAGGCTTGGTTAAGTTAAGACTAGCCAAGGAATTTTGTCCCCAATAGTTATTGTTACCCACTCCGGGGTAGTCCAATTATGTTGCCAAAATTGTGCTTTTAGACTCCCACGATTGGTAATGTTCCGTAGGCCATCAGAACACTACCATTAGTGTGCATACCCAACGGGCCCTCTTGGGCACTATGTAAACACATGCATATTGGTCCAACCATCATACACATATTCACATTTCATGCACACCATGGCAGCAAAAATGGAAAACACTAGCACAAATCTTAATCTTGGCTACCACACATTAGGCAATCTTGTTAATTGCTAGTGACCAGCCAATGTGCCTGTAACTTTCACTAATAAACTGTATCATTCTAGCCACATACCCCCTATTTTCCTTGCTCCATTATCAAGTAGAGACTTGGAGCAAACCAAGGAATTTTTTTTTACATCAATAGCCCACCTATGGACCAAGTTTTGGATTTTTTAAGTCAGTTACAAAATTCTGACCAAATAAACAGTACTTAGCCAATTTTTCAATGTCTATGTTTGGCTACAGTGCTCCAAATTCAGAAATTCTAAATCCCAATTGAACATCTAGATGTTCCCTAGGTGTGGTAAAAATTTCACACAAAGATTCCTTCTACACAGGGAGATATAGAACTTTAAGTCCAGAGTCAAAATTCTGGTCACTTTATGACCATTTTGCCCATACAAAATTTCGTAAGTGTGCAAACACTTCATTCACAAGGGGAAAACACTCCAAAGCTATCCCATATATGTCCATTACATATAGGAATTACATTCACTTGATTTTAACAACTTTATGTGGCCAAAACAGAATTTACAAGTAAGCAGCCCATCATTTACACTTAGGCAGCTTTGCACCACATCACTTACATAGCCAAAACATTACCCAAATGTTCAAATAATTTTCTCATTTTAGATACACTACATGTACATGCATACATGAACTACATAATGGTCTTAACTCAGCTAAATACACACCCTAAGTTACAGGAGTGGCTGAGAAACAATGGACTCCAAAACAGGATGCTGGACAGCTGCTGCACAACACAATAAGTACCACCATTAAAAATACCAAATGTGCTCCTAAAATCACCGAAATTTCCAGATCATAACTAGACATATGGAAGCTCATGTACCCAAAATTTCAGATAAAAAATCAAACTAAAAATGTCAGTTTGAATGAGAACTTTCTGCTGGACTTGAAATGACAGAATTGAGAGGAGTAAGTTTCATTGAGAAACTCAGTAAGGGTAACACTTGGATTCAGTAGGCAATGTGACCATCATTGAAACCTGCATTCAAAGACACTAAAACACAAAAACCACAATGCATATATACAAGATATAGCAACCAAATGCAGCAGCCATTCACAACCAACAAACACATGAACTGTGGCAGCAACATATACCATGGGTTAGTCCATAAAACATGTAATAAACATAACCAAATCATGATGGCAGCCATCCTCAAGCTAATTCTTGGTCTTAGGAGGATTTGAACACTAGTTAGTACTAACTTTAAGACTCTAGAAACCCAGAAATTCACTGCCATCACTGTGCACTTCACACTAGGTCACAAAACCTTCAATAAGTGCACTTCCCTTACTAAGCTTGGTTCATCAATCTCATGGCTCTCTTCCAAGCTTAGCCCTAGCTCCATGGTTGCTTGAAAATATAGAAAACAACCCATGAGAGCAAGATAACCCTTACCTTCATGGGTATTCTAAAATTGGAGCTTGATCCTAGGTGCACTCAAGCAATAGCACCAAATACGTTCCAATTGTGCTTCCTTGACTTCAATTGCAAGTAGTTTTGAGTTTGAAGGTATGGTTGTTACCCACTCTAGGGTAGTCCAATTATGGTGCCAAAATTGTGCATTTAGACTCCCAAGATTGGTAATGTTCTGTAGGCCATTGGAACACTACCCTAAGTATGCATACCCAAGTGGCCCTCTTGGGCACTATGTAAACACATGCATATTGGTCCAACCATCACACACATATTCAAATTTTATGCACACCGTGGTAGCTAAGAATGAAAAAACTAGCACAAGTCTTAGTTTTTGCTTCCACACATTAGGCAATCTTGTTAAGTTCTAGTGACCAGCTACTGCACCTGTAACTTCCACTATTAAACTATATAATTCTAGCCGAATATGCCCCTATTTTATTTGCTCCATTATAAATTAGAGACCTATATTAAACCATGGAATTTTTTTTTACATCAATAGCCCACCTATGGACCAAGTTATGGATTTTTTAAGTTGGTCACAAAATTCTGACCAAATGAACAGTAAATCAGCCAAATTTGCAACGTCATATCTTTGGCTACAGGGCTCTAAATCCATAAATTCAAAAGAAAGGTTACCCATCTCAATGTATTCTAGCTGTTTTCAAAATTTCATACCAAGATTCATTCTAAACAGGGAGATATTAAACTTTAGGTCCAGAGTCAAAATTCTAGCAACTTTTGGACCATTTTGCCCATACAATTTTTCCAAACCATGCAAACACTTCATTCACAAGGGGAAATCCCTCCAAGGCTATCCCATATATGTCCATTACACATAGGAATTTCATTCTCTTTCTTTTAACAACTTTATGTGGCCAAAACAGAATTTACAAGTAAGCAGCCCGTCATTCGCACTTAGGCAGCTTTGCACCACATCACTTACATAGCCAAAACATTACTCAAATGTTCACATACTTGTCTCATTTTACATACACTACATGTACATGAATACATTCACTAAAATATGGTCTTAACTCAGCTAAATACGCACCCTAGGGTACAGGAGGTCCTAAGACACAATGGACTCCAAAAACAGGATGCTGGACAGCTGCTGCACAACACAATAAGTACCACGATTAAAAATACCAAATGTGCTCCTAAAATCACCAAAATTTCCAGATCATAATTAGACATATGTAAGTTCTTGTACCTGAAATTTCAAATTAAAAATCCAACCACAAAGGTTAGTTTGAAGGTGATCTTTCAGCTGGACCTGAAATGACAGAATTGAGGGGAGTAAGTTTCATTGAGAAACTTAGTAAGGGTAGTACTTGGATTCAATAGGCAACATAACCATCATTGAAACATTAATCCAAAGACACTAAAACAAAAAAACCACAATGCATATATACAAGATATAGAAACCAAATGCAGCAGCCATACACAAACAACACACACATGAAATGTGGCAGCAACATATACCATAGATTAGTCCATAAAACATGTAATAAACATAACCAAATGACTATGGCAGCCCTCGTCAAGCTAATGCTTAGTTTTAGGAGGATTTTAATACTAGTTTGTACTAACTTTTGGGCACTAGAAACCCAGAAATTCGCTGTCATCACTGTGCACTTCACACCAGGTCACAAAACCTTCAA